>JAGFPH010000009.1:2339491-2360558 GCA_018207615.1 Philaenus spumarius | reverse complement strand
TGAAGGCGAATACATGTCCCGAGATCAAATTATGTACATGGTTTTCGGTCTGAATAATAATAGAGGTGGTAATTTAAAAAAAAAATTACTCTGTAGAACTCCTATATTGTTTTATGTATGCACATGTTATGGAATGTGCTGGAAGGTATATGATTCTACCACGCATCTGAACCGGTGACGGGACTTGAGCAAATTTCCAAAATTAAATTTATATGTTTTAACCAACTATTTGGGAAATTGATCTACCCACGAAAGATACGAAATAAATTAGTAGAATTGTTTGAGCCTAAGTCTGCAGCTTCGACTCACCCGCTCCTTCGTTCCACTCGCAGCGGAATTCCTCGCTTTACTACTTTAAACCTCTACCTTGCGGTTTTGGGTTATGGACTCCTTCGCTTTGTTCGCAGCGTACAAACTCAGCCGTTATCCTCTGATCAGATCAGAAGATCCACGTGGATTTGGAATAGGTAATATTGTCGTATTTTACGTTTTTATCCATTCTGGGTAAACCAAGCGAGCATTAAAGTAGTGTAAAAAACCAAATTTGCTGAATATATAATATCCTACATATTATCCTACATATTATTATAATATCCTACAATAATAATATCCTACATTATTATTGTTAAATGAAACACCAAAAAATTTCTATTTAGTACGAAACAATTTAATACAAATTTATTTCTATTCAAAAAACGTGCTTCCGGTTGTTTTTATTTTTTTTTTTTTTTTTTGCTAACGAACTTGTCGGGGCGATTTAGACAACCAAGGTGTGTACCAAATATGGACACAATTCTTGGTATTTAAAATACAGCATTAAGTTTATAAATACCTTCTATTAATCCGTCTAGTGATCCACTTGCTGGTATTTATACTAACTCGGCTTTGGATGACTCAAGCATTCATCCTTACTATCATCCTTGCGAGGTCGTATGAACATGACAGTTATTACAATATATAACATAAAACACACACACACACACACACACACACCCACAAACATTCGTCACCGTATTTCGCTTGGCGCGGCAGCTCGTGGTTCCTGAACTATGATTAATTAAACCTCACTCATATTAAACGTTTTTGGAATATAGGGTGATAGGAAGGGAGGTCATTTTGGGATTTTCAAAATATGTTTGCTAATGTTCCCTATGATGCAAGTACATGTCGCGAGATCAGATGTTGCAAACATTTTTGGTCTTTTAAATAATTAAGGTGGTAAGTTTTCAAAAAATCACTTTGTACTCGTTTATTGTTTTATGAATATACACATATTAGTAAATGTTGAAGTAATAATAGCAATTAGCTGGATGTTACAGTCAGTATTGTTACAGAGTAGTTCGTAATTTCTGTAACAAAATCACTGTAGTTCCGAATTACGGTACGGTAGAATTTTTTAGAATGCCCAGGACAAATTGACATTTCAGCACATTTAGTCACTTTTATCAGAATTTTTGTCGGTTTATAAGTAGTTTTTGTCGGTTTGTTAGTAGTTTTCAATTATTAATTACTTGAAATGAATTTATTCTTAAACTGTGGTTAGGAAATCATACTGCAAAAAAGTAAAACAAAATTACATAGCGTGTAAAATCTTAAACACATAGACTGACTTTCGAAAGTGATAATAGATATACCATAAAAATCTTGTGCCGAAGAGAAAAAAGTTATGTATATTCTTTGAGTTTTATTAGAGTCAGCAAACATTTACAAAACTGTTAAAAATTTGCCTGTGTAAAGTACCCTGATTTGAATTAAAAAAAACCCCGAATCACAAAACTAGGAAAAAAAACAATAACTACTGTACACAACTAAATTGTAAGTTATGTTTAATACGCTACCCTTATGTACATTCCGATGACATGGTCATCATCTTCAGAGGGTTTTAACACTACTGATCAGTGTGATTTTGTCCCACAGTGCTCTTTTATTTGTTTAATCTGTGTAAAGTAATTTAACTTTTAGTTTCATTCTTTTAGTTTCATTCTACAAAGTAAAATATTAAACTAACGGTACAAATTTTCTACTACTTGTAGCACTTGTTGAGAATAATTTTTAACGTATTTAAAAAAATAAATCAACAATCTCAAGTCAATGCCGACATCTCAAATAGCTGGCACGTTTTACAAATAGTATAATTAAAACTCAATTCAAACAATTGAGGCTGAAGCCTCCCTTCACACATGACGTGGCTTAACATGACAGCTATTGTTAAGTTAAATGGATCTCTCCCTGAACTAACGCAATGCGTATTACTTCAACGAGTCCTTAAGGATGATATCCTGTCAACTCGAAAGTGAATTATATGACGTGAACACGCGAGAACGTATATTATTCGATATGAAAGCAAAGGGCCGCAAATTCTAGATTCAATGATCTACATGCGTATGGAGTATTTTACAATCAGTTTAGTGATAAATGTATTTTTTAAATATGATATTACTTTATTTTTTAGTCTTCCTTTACACGCAGAGAAATCGCGTATGTGGTGTAATGTGTGTGTTGTTAGTGTTTTAATATATAACGACCTATATTGAGCGAAGATTCTAGTGATGGAACATGCGTTCCGAAACACGTAAAGAGAATAACAAATACAGACGGAGTGATAATATTACAACTTATATATTATATTGTTGCCTTGGGCGCGTATACTCGAAAATGAGATTTAAAATTCTCCTTAAATTTATTAATGTCGAAAATATGTACGGATTCAAAAACTTTACTAGAAACTAACTAATAAACTGTGAGAATTTTCAATCTTTTTTTAAACTTTTAAATTTAAATAATTTATCACGCAATGAGGGTTTGCATTTACAATTTTTGAACTTAAAACATATTTCTTTACATATTTCTAGTTTTAAAAGTATACTTGTTTCGACCTTATCACGGGAATTGGTTAGTCAGTTATTGCGTCCGTTAGTTTGTCACGGCTAAAACACCCAACAAAGTTGCGTAATTTTGGCGTCCGCTTTGTCGCGATAAAACACATCTCCACCTGTATTGACTAACTGGAGCAAACTAAACGTGATTAAAACAAGCCCGAACTTAAGTGGTTTCCTGGTTTATACGAATTGCATAATATGTGGTCTTTACATGTTATTTTTATCTAAAATATAAGCCATGTTTAATGAATAGTAAAATTGTAATTATAATATTTTATCTCACCCTCAATGTTGGCGTAAATTAAGCTTCAATTTACCTGAAACAACAAAAAAATAGTTAGTTTTATTATACCACTAAAATTCTATTAAAAATCACATTCAGACTAATTTGCTACAGATGAGAAAAAATTCTACTTCAAAATATTATTTTTGATCTAATGTAGACTATGTGACTTGGTTTGAGGTTAGAAGGAGTTGAAAATTAACATTGTTTTACATTTGGTTTACTTCGTTATTCAAAAGAGGCTATTTAGACCTACAAACAACAAACATATCTAACTGACTAAATGCTGTGTTTTAACATTTTACTCAAAGAAATGAAATAAATTTTGGAAAAGAGATCATAAGATCGTTCATTTTAAACATAGGCATCTAGGCAAAACTTGAATATTGTTCACTTTATAATTCACTTACGTTTTAATTGACAGTGTTCCTATATTTGTAACTAGCAAGTACCCGTGGCTTCGCACATGGTCCAAAGATTAGCCGCATAGTAATAAATGTTTATTGTTTTAGGGGTTGTTATTACATTTTCACCCCTTAGCAGAACGCTATAAAATGCAAATATGATTTACATAGTATATATGTATTGTACGAAATAAATGTACTAATTTCCAGCTCTCTAGCTTAATGGGAAGTATAATAAATAATTTGTATTGTTTTAGGGGTTGTTACATTTTTACTCAATAGAAAATACAAATATGGTTTACTTTTTATATATATTTTGTAAGAAATAAGTGTACAAATTTCCAGCTCTCTAGTCTTAATGGAAGTAATAAATCTTTATTGTTTTAGGGGCTGTTTCTACCCTTAAATCTAAATGAATTCTAGTCTATGTTTCATTCCAGGTCATGATCTATATGTGTGCTAAATTTCATTCAAATCCATCCAGTAGGTTTTACGTGATTGGGTAACACACACATACACAGACAGATACCATTAGATTTTTGTATTATAGTATAGATTAAACGAATCTAAAACGTTTATGATTTTAATAAAATAGCAATAATTTAGACCAATAGTTCAAGATTTAAATATAATTTTATGTTTGTAGGCCTAAGTTGATTTTAGACCGTCAAGAATAAAGTAATCCAAAAATTTTGAAAAATGCATACATTTTCAACGATTTTTTACCTCAAAGCCTATCGTATAGCATATCATAAACTACATTAGTTTTATAACACAGATACAAAAAAAACTAACATCCAGACGTTATAAAAAGTTTGTTTTAATTAATGATTCAAACCCGTAAACATAACCTAAAAGATTACAAAGGTTAAACATCTAAGTTAGGTTTTGTTAAAGTAAAACAGATGCCGAGCGAAATCAGCTGTTATATGTCTGAAGTGGGGTTTATTGTAGACAGCTGTTAATCACGTAACATATGATCCTAAAATTATAGTTATTTTATACAACAACTAGCTGACCCGGCAATGTTTCGTTATTGCTTAATTTGAAACTTTGAAAGCCTGTAATTCGTATCCCTGAGGGCCGATGTAAATTATAATGGGATTCTGCTCATTGCTTGATTTACCTAACCTAAAATTATATTCAGTTTTTGATCCAAATCAGTTGTTGATCAAAATCAGCTGTTGATCAAAATCAGCTGTTTTAAAGCTTTTCATACGAACAGCTGTTTCTGATAAAATCAAAAGAAATATTTCTTCTTCTTCCTTAAGATTGACCTTCCATAAGATTAACATTGAAACTTTGAAGGCCACTGGGGCGTAGCCCTAGTGTCCTAGGACTTTGGTAAATGGCCTAAAACCTTCCCAGGGTTAACCTGTGTTACTATGCAAAATTTCAAAGCAATCGGATGGACGGTTTGGTAACGCATAAAGGACAAACATACAGACAAACGTACAAACATACATTGAATTTTATATATATAGACTAGCTGAATTCCCGTGCTTCGCTACAGGGAATTTGTTTTTTGCATCACCATGATTCATAATTAATTGTCATAGTTTTCTCTCATCTTATTTCTCTATTATTTCACGAAAGTGAATTATAACGTTTACATTCAATTACGTTGGCATTTAATGTTCACTGGCTGCCTGTCAATCGTATTCGTCATGGTATTTGTGTTAAATAAATTAAATTAATAAACAATTTTAAATTCAGAGTGAAGAGCGTCTTTTTACAACCGCTAAATCTACAGACTGCTAAATCACAGTCTTAGCTGGATTTTTGCATATCACCCAGGTACATCTTTATTATGCGAATGCATTGATCGGGATACTTTTGATCAGCTTACCTTTTAAATATTTTCTTGAAATTAATAAGTGTCAATTTCAGCTATCTAGCTTTAAGGAAAGAATACCAATTAGTAGTATAGATTGTTTTTAAGGTTTGTTATTACATTTTCAACCATTAGCAGCACCTAACGAAATGTACAACTGGTTTACTTTTTATGTGTATCGTGTAAGAAATAAATGTAAAAAATGTTAGCTCTCTAGTTTTAAGGAATGTATGAATATTAATAATTATTGTTTTAGGGGGTTTTTAATACATTTTCACTCCTAGCAGCACGTAACAAAATGTAAAACTCATTTATTTTTCATATGTGTTTTTTAAGAAATATATGTACAAAATTTCAGCCTTAAGGAAAGTAAACAAACAACATTTATAGTTTTAGGGGATGTTTCAACCCTTAAAGTCCAAATATTTTTAAATCCTACCTTATTGCGCCTATAGCTCTTATGATCAATATGTGATCCAAATATTTCACGTTCCTTAGCTGTATTAAATTAATATTTATAGTTATAGGGGTTGTCACTAAATGTTCACCCCTTAGCAGAACGTGTTAAAATGTAAAACTGGTTTATTTTTTTATATGTATATTGTAAGAAAAAATGTACAAAATGTCAGCTTTAAGGAAAGTATAACAAACAATGTTTAATGTGTAGGGGTTGTTTCAACCCTTAAATGCCAAATATTTTAAAATCCTTTCTTAGTTCGTCTCTAGCCCCTATTGAGCAATATGTGTACCACATTTCACGTTCCTATGTGTTATAAAATTAATATTTACAATTTTAGGGGTTGTTACTACATTTCACCCCTTAGCAGAACGTTAAAACATTTTAAAATGGTTTACTTTTTATATCTATTGTGAAAGAAATACAATTTTTGTTTTCTAGCTTTAATTAAATTATAACATGCAATACTTATTTTTGTATTGGTTGTTTCAACCCTTAAAGGCCAAATATTGTAAAATCCTTACTTAGTTTGCCTTTAGCTCCTATGAAAAATATGTGTACAAAATTTACGTTCCTAGGAGATAGGGTTTTTGAGATATATAAGAAACAATATTTAAAGTTTTAGGGGTTGTTTCAACCCTTAAAGAAAAAATTTATAAAAATGCTGTTTTAGTGCGCCTCTAGTGTTTATGAAAAATAAGTGTACCGAATTTCAAGTTCCTAGGTGGTAAGGTTTTTGAGATATATAACAAACGGTATTTATTGTTTTAGAGGTGGTTTTAACCCTTGCAGGCCAAATTTAAAAAAATCATTTTTAAGTTTGCCTCTTGCTCCTGTGGCAAATAGATGTACCAAATTTTACATTCCTAGGAGGTAAGGTTTCTGAGATATATAACAAACAATATTTATTGTTTTAGGGGTGGTTTCAACCCTTGCAGACCAAATATTTTGAAATCATTTCTAAGCTTGCCTCTTGCTCCTGTGGCAAATAGATGTACCAAATTTCACATTCCTAGGAGGTAAGGTTTTTGAGATATATAACAAACAATATTTATTGTTTTAGGGGTTGTTTCAACCCTTACAGGCCAAATATTTTAAAATGCTGTTATAGTGCGCCTCTAGAGTCTATGAGCAATAAGTGAACCAAATTTCAAGTTCCTAGGTGGTAAGGGTTTTAAGATATATGACAAACAATATTTATTGTTTTATTGGTTGTTTCAACCCTTACATTCCAAATATTTTAAAATCCGTTCTTAGTGTGAATCTAGTGTCTATGAGCAATATTTGTACCAAATTTCAAGTTCCTAGGTGTTATGGATTTTGAAAAACTGTGATCAGTCAGAACTACCTCTAAATCCCCAAAACTACCCCTAAAAATATGAATATCAAAATGAAATTTCTTTAGTTTTCCTATTTACATCACAAAGTATAGACATGCAAAATTTCATCTATCTAGTTTCATGGGAAGTGGGAGAATTAGTGATGATGAGTGAGTGAGTGAGTGAGTTCTTTGCCTTTTATATGTGTAGATCACCACGCGCTATACTATTTCGTTACTTGAGTAAGAACGTAAGTTATCACTCACGTAAGGAATTAAAATTATTTCAAACTGAATTCCCTTTTTGGTTTAATAGTTGTACAAATAATTCTTGTATTGACAGTGCAAAAAACAAATACCGGTTCAAACCAACTGGCATTTAAGGGAAACATTGATTTTTAGACTTTTAGAAGCTCTAGAGAACTGTAGAGTCGAATATACTATAAAATACATGATTGTTACATTACAAATTATATTTTGACCGCTATATTGGAAAATAGGGGTAGTTTTTTTAATTCTGAATTCATATTTTTAAAGGTCAGTAAAAAGTTAGGGAAGTTCATCATTTAAAATTTGATGTACATTTTGTACTTTTGGATATTAATATTGTAGCCCAGTTAAAAGTGACACCTATATATTTTTTACACGGATTCAATGGTTTTATTTAAAGATTTTACAGACTTTATTTACATATTTTATATCTGAAAATAATCAGTAAATTCCATATTTAGCCTACACGCCAAAACAATTACCAAAACATACCGAATTGAATAAATATAATACAATGGGTAGTTTCGAATGTTTATTTTATGAAAGTAACTGTATAGTATTATTTACTCTTAATAAAACAGCAGATAAGTTATAACTTAAATATTTAAAAACTTAAAAGTATTATTTATTTTTGACCTTTTTGCTTTAAATTATTTTGTACTTCACTTGTCCTAGCTGGTTTTAAGGCTCCAACTGTTACTTGTCACATAACAAACGCCACTAGTAAGTGAGAAAATCTGTTTTCAGTGCAGTGTAATAAAAAGATAATTTCTCCATTTTTAGTACACTGTTAAAAGTATTTTTCAATAACAATGGTAAAGTACAAAACAATGTTGACCACAGCTTCGTTAGTTTACATTAACCGAAAATAAATCCACCGAGTCATCAACCTACATCACCCCAATGTAATGACAACGACCGCAATGTCCAATCATGTAGTTAGTGCAGAGGCCACTATCTGTGTCACAGTACACAACGTTCGTGTAATTGATTGTATGAAACTACGCAACGGTTCAGTTAAACACGGATGTTACTGCTTAATGACAGTGGTGCCATGTTTACATTAGTTTAATTATGGCACAATGTACAGACCGGTGTTGTAAATGGTTTAACCCTAAGGTATAGTTGCGTATGAGTATAAAAAACTTTTCAATTGAGGTACTTTGGATATTTTGAAAATACCGACTATTTTAACTAATTTCCTGAAATGCATTTAAATCATACAAGTACTTTAAACCCCAAATACTTTACAAACAGTAATTTAGGCAACACCATATTATTGTTCACTTCATAATTCACTTACAGTTTTTAAATTAACAGAAGCTCACACTTTTATGATTCTAATAAAATAGCAATAATTCAGAAAAACAGTCCAAAACAGTGACAGTTTAAATATAGTTTTATGTTTGTAGGACTAAGTTGGTTTTCATATTGTCAAGAATGCGAAGTAAACAAAAAGTATTGTTAAAATATCTACATTTTCAACGATTTCTAACCTCAAAGCCGATCATATAGCACATTATAGCTACATTTGTTTTATAATTCGTATACAATAACAACAAAAATTTAAACTTTATATGAAGTCAGTTTTGATTGACGTTGAAGTGTTGTAAACATAACACCAAAGTATAATCTTGGCTAAGTTTTGCTTAAAATGTTACAGATGATGTGCGAAATCAGCCGACTGTTATAAGTCTGAAGTGGGGGTTAAAATTGTTGGTAGTGATCAATAACGCATAATTTTCGTTTAAAATCTATCTATATATCTATATATACATATTTAATTTGCTAGGGGTTATTTTGTGAGTAGAACTCCTCCTAGAGTTTTTAACCGATTTTGATGTTTTTGGTGTCATTTTACAGAGCTCACTCTGAAGTTGTGCTTCCCTTAAAATGAGCTTAATGTGTGTTAAGGGCTTCGCCCCAGTGGCCCTCAAAGTTGCCATGTTAATCTTATGGAAGGTCAATCTTAAGGAAGAAGAAGAAAGATTTCTTTTGATTTTATCAGGGGCACAAAAAACAGCTGTTCGTATGAAAAGCTTAAAAAAGCTGATTTTGATCAACAGCTGATTTTGATCAACAACTGATTTGGATCAAAAACTGAATATAATTTTAGGTTAGGTAAATCAAGCAATAGCGAAGCATTGCCATGTCCACTAGTTATAGTTATTTTACATGCGTATGAGCAGTACTATTTTGTTACTCACGTACGAAAAAACATTTTTACGATCAGTAACTACGAGTTATTGTAGTTTACAATATAAAGATTACAAATATGGATAGATTTGCATACATCGTTCAAAACCATTTTCAACGCAACTGATACTTTTTATCTGAACGATATTTTAAACGATCACTAGACTAGGTAAGAAAAGATTTATTTGGCTCCCCTAAAAAACACAAGATATAATACTAATTTGAAAATACATTTTACTTTTGATTATTTGATATGTGTTGGTAAAGAGTTCTATGACCATGAAAAATGTCGATTGTATAATGATGACAGTGATAATCGACAAATAACCATATTCAAAAGTCAGTTATACATAATTTACTCTAAAATCAATACATAGCGAACAGGTTACACCAGTACAGTTGTAGCAAATATTAATGAGTCCCACAGGTGTAACTGTTCCTATCTCTCGTTGTTAAATCAAACAATACATCTGAATTACGCGTCGTTCACGGCAGTCGATTAGTTATACGTTCATTAGTAGGGGATGTGTAGTGTCAACATTATTAACAAGACGTAGTTCGGTGTTTGGCATAAAGACACGTCAACTATAAAATGGAAGAAAACTACAATACAGAAGTGAATAATTGACAGAGGTGTCCAATATTTAAATTGTATTATTTAGAATCTATATTATTACTGAATTATGACTATTTGAGGAAGGAACAAATACAATTCCTTAACACAACCTTTGGATACCTACAAACTTGTGTCAAAATTTAAGACTTAATTAGAACCGTCTAATGACAGACGTTTCAGCTATTATGGCAGTAAGAATATTTACACAATAACAGATACAAGAGCTGAGTCAACTTAAAAGCCTCAATAACAATAAATTTAGGTAGGCCTCGCCTGGAACGAGAATGAATGATTTGTAGTTACAATAGTTTTGAATTAGGTTTTGGTCTACAAGTGTTACCTAGTAAACAACTTTATTTGACCATTGGTTATAGGATAATACAAATGATTGTAATCCCAAGAAAATTAAATACCTAATTAAATAATCAAATTGTCTGTATGTTTTGCAAAAATACACCTGGTATGTAGCTAAATGACACTTTTTCAAATTAATCAATTATATTTATTATTATTAGAATTTATTTTACAAGATAATAGATTGCTTAAGTCAAATATAGTATTACTATTATTTAAGGGTTAGTTATTTATTGCAACACGTTTCGCTGTCAGAGTTGACAATTGGCCAGCTATTTATGTCTACTTATAAAATTATTGTTCCACCACAGCAATATGTTCATATTCCTTATATTATTTTCCTAGTATTCTTATAATATGAACACCTATGTTAAAACTTAAGTTTCAGTTTTAAGTACACCTGTTCATCTGCCACACGTTTTTCCTAAAGTTTAAAGTTTTTTTCTAGTGGAATTTTATTTTGTAGTTGCTCTATTCCCTTTTTTACCAAACCATACAGGGTTTAAAATAAAAGATTATCTCTTTTGTCATAATTTTTGATGAATTAAGTAATTTATATTCTAATTTTCTTCAGTTATAACTTGTTTGTTTTTCGTCGTTATCTACAATTCGTATAGTATTAAAAAGTGTTGTATCATGTTTGCAATATATGTATATTAATTTATCTTAATAAACAAAATAACCAAAACGTTGAATTTTCATACACCCTTAGTAAATTGGTTGTACACGTTGCATAAAAGTGGATAGCATTCGTTTATATAATAATATCCAGTTAAATATACTTCAACACTTAATGAAGTGCTTCATGTAGGCAGCCTCTACAAGACGTTGAAATATATTTAACTACTTATTATTATTGACCGAGCGTAAGCGAGGTCTCCGTTTTAACTCGACCGTTCGGCATTTCGTCTGTGTGTCTGTATGTCTGTATGTCTGTGTGTCTGTGTGTCTGTGTGTCTGTCTAACGATTACGGCAAAACGCCTCGATCGATTTTGATGATTTTTTGCATGAATGTTCCTTATTCCTAGGCCGAGCCATGTATATATAAGGATTTTTTCCATTTTTCATTTTTAATCCCTTAAATAAAATAAAAATGGCGGCCGGACCGTTTCTCTCAGTGTAAGCTTTTTTCCAAAGCCAGTTTGTGGCTTAACCGTAAGTCGAATTTAAAAACTAATAACATTTTGCTCAAGCAAATTAAATTTTAAACAAAATTGTATTCTTGATTTTTTTCCGTATCTCTAACGGTAAGCTCACAAAATGGCCGTAAACTTTGAATTTGTTAAAAATCGTCCAAGTTTTTATATTTCAACCATGTTTTTATACGTTTATTCTAAACCAATTCAAACGTGTTCTATAGCTTTTTTGTAGATAAAGGCTTAAAGAATTCATAAATGCCAGTAAAAAAATTATTGAAGTAAAATTAATAAAGTTATAACCTCAAGAAACAATCACGTTCAGTAACGAAAGGAAAATGTTTAACTTTAGGCCTACATAAAAAGTAGTAAAAATTATTGTAATGTTTTTCATAAATGTAAAAAAGTTTCGTAATTTAGTTCTAAATAGAATTGTATAAAAATATGTATAAATTTCAAATTTATTATTTTGAAAACACCAGTTTTTATGTTCCTACTACAAGACTGCTAACAAAACTAGGCCTGTTTTGAATAGTAATTAATTCAGGAATATATCATTTGCCCAAAAATTACATATTATTATAAGAAAGTGTAGAGGACAAATCAAAGAATTGAACTGTATACGTGTAAATTATCATTGTAAATTTCATAAAAGTAATTGACTTAGCTTTACTTGAATTACAAAATGAAATGAAACAAATGAAACCTCGCGGCGATAAAGGACATACAAACAATGACCGTAGGACACCGTGGGAAGTGTTGGTACATGGGTTGAGATCACTATCACGACGTTTAACCATCGTTTGTTTTCATTATTTCTAATATTTGAATATGATATGGAACTTAAGTTAACTTATGATACATTGTTAAGCATTAGTTATTTACGTATGTAGATATTTAATTCTATGTTTTCCCTCAATAACGCGATATTTTTAGCTACCTTACGCAATATTAACCTAAATAAAACACAAAGCCCTATTAAAGAAAATCTTTAGCAGTTTAAGCTCAAGAAAAGAAAAAAAACGAGAACTAGAAACGCAGGAATTGCAAAATAATGTTTTATTGGCTAAACCTTCTGCTTACTTCCTTACTGGCACACTACCACATTTGTTATTTCAACGAGCGAGGTCTACTGTTCACAGAACTACTAGTGTAACAAATTGTATACACTTTAGTATATTTTTATATAAAATTTTTATACAATGCTATGTGGCGTGAACAACCAATGTAACAAAGTGTGTATGCATATTTAATATTGTGTAGCAGTCATTTTATAATTGAACGTAATGAGCCGGTCTGAAGATGTTGCCTGTGGCAGGAAAACATATATCCACAAAAATATAAAATAAAACCAACCAATAGAGTACACTTGACCAAATGTATTTATTATATGATATTAATTAACTAGTTAGCCCCCGTGAAAAATCACAGGCTGATTAACTAGATTCACATCAGAAATACATCATTTAAAATATACTATTAAAAAACAACATTAAGGAATACTTATCTAGGCTTACTTAACTATGCTGACGGAGATTTTTAACTCGGTAAATGGGTACAATAATAAGGATTATAAAACTGTAGGCCTATTTGTTAAACATTTTTATTTACATAGTGTACGTTATTATACATTTAAAGAAAAAGAAAAATACTATCTTTTAATGGCTTTTATTTCATATTAATAGATCAAATGATTTAGAAGTTATTAATATTATAGTAAAGAAATTTTAATAATCGAATGTATTTATATGTTATATGAAGATAGATGTATGAATGTTACCGAAGTTAAACGAATTTAAATTTGTATAAACAAATATATTGATGATAAAAAGTTTGTATTTTTATACAGTTTATAACCTCAAAGCAAATATTATAGCATAGATTAGTTCTATAACTCATAGTTTAAAAAATCATCTTTACAAGAAATTATACAGATTAAAGTTTAAAAGAAGTTCTATAATCAACACTGGGTTTGTGTATTACAGATGATGGGTGAAATCAGCTGTTTAGATGTAGGAATGTTTCCAACGTAAAACGAATATTCTTTAAATTTGTATTAAAAAAATATATTGATGATAAAAGGTTGTATTTATATTATTACATAGTTTATAACCTCAAAGCAAATATAATAACGTACATTAGTTCTTTAGCTCATATTTAAAAAAAATCAACTTCACAAGACATTATAACGATTCAAGTTGTAAACATAAACCCAAAATATAATCTACACACTGTGTTTGTTTAAGTATTACAGATGATTTTTGAAATCATCTGTTATATTATATGTTACTCACGTACGTACGTATGTATGTACGTACGGCCGTACACTCACTTTTATAGTAGTTGATTAAATTGCGTGTCACATTTTACTGTACATGAATACTTACAAACCAAATTCTAAAGTTTTGTAAAAATAAAACATCTACCTGAAATACGTCATTATATTTGGCTCTCAACTGTTAATATATGGTTCAACCTCTAAGATTATTTACTATTATTTTAGTATTACATCTGTAAACAATCCACAAAGAATACGATAAGCTATAATGTGTAAAAAGCTAGACTATGGCATCAAAAGTAAAAGTTAACACCGTTTGGAGCAGTCCTAAATCATGACGTAAAAAGATTAAAAGATGTACAGGCCCAAAAAAAGTATATTTAACTAGCTAGTTAACTGCCCAGTTTCATTAAATTAAATAAATTAATGAAATATCTATGTTTAATGTTTTTGATTCTAAAGTTGTTTGACACCATCCCAAGGAATCACAGATTAAAGAGTGAGAGAATACTTTCTACGACCACCCAACTGGTACAAGTAGGATTTTATAGTTTCACTTTCATTTCAGCCCTCGTCAACGGTTTGTTATTACATAATTTTGACATGTAGATAGCTTACAAAACTCAAAACAACCTTAAACATTTACTAGAAAATACTAAAGATAATCGCGATGATGGAGAAGTACGGTATTCATAATGCCAGTTGTAACGAATGAGACAAGGTAAAAGAGACAAGGGACGAGAGAAAAATCGTAACTAGATTTAAACAACATGGTTCTCATATCAAATACGATAGGACAGAAATCTAGTGTAGCTGAACATATACTTTAAACGAACCATGAATTGGCAATACAAAATATTAACAAGGTGACCTCAAATCAGTTGATAACTCTCTATGAAAGTATTTATTTTAACGCGGATAATGGTCTTATTCCTAATTCACGTTTATAAGCCTAGGTTAAACCTTTCTATTAATTAGCTTGAATTTTTTTATACAGTATTTTATAAATTACTAAAGGGTTCTCCCCCTTGCTCGGTTCGCTCGCCAACGCAAACAGATTACCACTTATGAAACAAAGGTGTCATTCATGGGAAGTATAACAATTTATTTTTATTGTTAAGGGGATGTTACCCCCAGTTCAGCCATTAGACATAACTATTTAAATTTCGTGTGTTATTATTTATTTTATTTCCTATAAAACACTTACAATTAATTAAGTTCTCTAGCTTTAACAATCATAACAATCAAAATTTTTATAGGTGTTGTTTCTACATTTTCTCCTCTTAGCAGCACGCGACAAAATGTAAATCTATGATAATTTTTCTATGCATCTTGTAAGAAATAAATGTACAAAGTTTCACTTAATTAAACAAATAAAATAGTAGTGTTAAAACCCTCTGAGGATGATGACCATGTCATCGAAATGTACATAAGGGTAAGGTATTAAACTTAACTTACAATTTAGTTGTTTAGTTATAGTTTTTGCTCCTTGTTTTGTGGTTCGGGATTTTTTTTTTTATTTAAATCAGTGTGAAAGTTTCACTTCTCTAACTTTAAAGAAAGTATAACAATTAATATTTATTGCTCTAGGAGTTGTTTTAACCCTTTAATCAAAATTAATTCTAGCCTGTGTTACTCAAGAAAAGTGTAGCTTTTTATTAGTAAAACTATTTTTTCAATCAGTTCAGTGGTTCCAGAGATTACCCCCTAAAAACAAAAAATTTTACCTCTTTATAATATTACTCTAATCTATAATATCTATTATCTATTATAATATACCTATTCATTTATATGAAACACTTTCGGTTATTTTTTATAATGGTACGTATTTATAGTTTAATCAAATTATCTCAATTTTGAACTACCCAAACTTATATTTGTGCACATCTTCATGGTGTTATGTAATTTCAACATATTATTGTTATCTGTTTATTCTAAGTAATATTCTAATTTCAGTAGTAAAATATCTGTAGTTTTATATTTACTATCTTCTACATCATACATATCCACAATTAATACATCTTGTTATTGAATGTTAGAGGCAGTTTTGGACATTATGTATTTGTACAATATTCTTCCTTTGGTAGTAGAATCTGTATTTTCTATTCAGAATTTTCTAAATTGTATACGTTCCAATGCACATACCTTCAATAGTATCGTTTATTATAATTAATTTTAAGATGTTATTTTAATAATTACTGATCTGTAATTCAAGTACTTTTAAGATACTGTTGTAAATTGTGTCATTTTGCAACCTCCGGCCGCTGATACCTGGCATTTTCAAAAGGGCATGATGGGGCTCAACTATGATCAGCCGATTTACCTGATGAAAGGGGGAAGAATGTCACACAATTTATTTTTTAAACTATTTTTGTCAGTATTAGTTTAGATTTATAACCCTATGGTGATTGTAACTTAGTTATGTACATCAGGGAACTATGATAACATACAATACATTTGAACTAGTTTATTTGTGTAGTGTTATTGTATCGAACTTTTGGTAGGAACTCAGCGTTTAAAATAGTTTTAAATGTATTTAAGTTGGAATAAAAGGTTAAGTCATGACTTCTTTATGTTTGTTAAAAAATGCATATGTTATCCAGATTAGATAATAAAAGCATCAGGTGAGATTAGCTTAACATTTTAGAACTGTTCAGAGCTCTACTATTTTCTAGATTTAAACCTATTGGTATTAATTTTGGTGTATTCATATTTTATTATTATCGACACATTATGTCCATCTATTCAGCTTCTGCAATCTTTAAATACAATTAAATAAACAAGGAGTATCAGCAGAATAACACAATATTTTTAAGTATAGAAATTGTTTCTTAATATTTTAATAAAACAAGTGGATATTTAAAACGAAAACAGCTTGTATATAGGGCGAATTTGGGCTGAATATATTTTAATTAAATTTCACCAGAGTAGACCTACACTTACTCCCCAACACCTGAAGTGTATTGTCAACTAAATAGATTCTTGAACGAGCTAAGGCAGTGCGTAATACGTCGAGTAGTCTTGAAGGGTTGATATCTTGTCAACTCAATACATGATTATTTGACGTTAACATAAGGGATCGCTATTCAAACCATCCATCTTAAAATGATAGGTTTTAAATTGTTTTTGCAATATAATCAAAGTCAAACAATACTATATAAGGTTATCTATACTTTGGTGATTTTCCAGAAAATATTAATAAACTTTTAAAAGTTCCAAGTGATTTTTCAAAATAAGGTTAGGATAAAAACAAAGATGATATAGTCAGTTGCAAATAAGATACAAGTTTACGTCTAACAGTTTGGAAGATTTCAAGGTTGTCTTTTCTTCTTAAACCACAACCATTTAAAAAGTTAATTATTTTAGACAAATTTAAAAATGTATATAAAATTATTTATGTTGAGTAGAAAAATAAAATAGTGTTTAGTGCTTTGAATAAGTTGGTCTTTCTAACCATTAATATGTACCAATATTAGAAAGGTTAATTTAAAACATCCGATATGGCTATAAAATATGTAATTTCACAAGAGTCATTTTAATGGCAACATAAATGTTATCCTATTTTCTTGCAATAATTGTAATAATTTTTCAGCTAAATAACTTCCCATCAACAGTTAATTTAACTAAAATTTAAATTTTAAATATTATTATAAAACATAAAATCAATAATGAATCATCTAGCGTTACATCAGTCTAACTTGTTAAAGCATAATCTTATTCTCAAAATAGATGCTCGATACCGTATGATTTTACTAGATAGTATTTAATTATAAATATATGCTTGTCAGGTAGTTGACTAACTTCTGTTCCAAGCATAACCTTATTATTAAAGCAGAATAATGCAACACTATGTTTTTGCTGACAACCATATTCTCAATTTTTATTTTTAGCATAATTTATATTTTTCAATATAGTAAACAATAGCGTATCTTTCAGACATCTATCTTTGCATTGGGATGGACATCCAGCTATAAAATATATCCATATTTATGATGTTTAATTAAAATAGTATAATACAATACATATCGGCTATCTTTTTTGAGGGATTAAATATTTTGTATTGTTAGTTTTAAATCTTCATGAAAATAATCTTTATGATCTTTAACATGCCATAAATGCTTTTATGATCCGTTGCTTTAGCCTGTCTAAAAAATATCGGTAGAATCAATCGCGTTAAATTACATTCATGTTAAAAACATGGACAAAGATCGGGATTAGAACCCAGGACCTTAAAATACTTTCGGTGAAAATAATCTGCCAACTGAGCTACTCTGATTACACCAGATAGAAGTCGATGTTATCTCATTTTTACGTCTTAGTGTATTTTTGTGAACTAACAGGCTGATTAGCCTACCTGGTTTCAAACAACATTAAAATAAATCTTACTTTCTCTTGGAGCCGACGCGACGGTGTTGTTAGCAATGGCTGCAGTAAATAAGTAAACACGACCAATATTACCACGGAACGCGAAAGGTCCTGGGTTTAAAAACAAGTTAGTTTTTTACTTTACTTGTTATTTAATTTAGATTAATTGTGTGGTTTACTTTCAAATTTGTTTCTTTACTATATGCCAAAAGACTCGGACTAATGATGAGATCTATTAGCGGAATAATTCACAAAAATATCCACATAAAATATTCAATCATATACTTTACAGTAGTTACTAGCACTCTGAATTAAAAATACATTTTTGAAGCGAAAACTTCTTTATGCGCCACGAGCACTTTTTGGATGAGGTAAAATATATCAGTTAATCTAATGATGGGACCTGTGAGTGGAAAAAGTCACTTAAATATCAAATGCCAATGATCTATCACATATTTTAGTTAAACGCACTCATAATAAAAAAAAATCCAAACGTTTAACTTGGTACGTTATTTCTTAAAGTGATTAGATAGTTAATAGAATAGTTCTATGCTGCCAAATATTCAAAATCTCAAACTGTTTTACCAGTCTGTGTTAAGCTGTCTTGTAAATGCCAACTCAAAAATATAACTAAGAATGTAGCATTTAGTAAATATATATTTCTACTATGTATCTTCGTTTAGTAGTATAAACATCATAAATAAAAGTAAAGAAATGTTAAATTAAACAGGTGAGTATTGTACCAACATTGAACATCTTCAATCAACTGTTTATTTTTAACGAAAAACACTTTAAATGCCTAATAGAATTATAAGCCCTACATAAAGGCATAACCTCTCTTTAATTACTGTATTAATAATATTCATGATTTTCCACACTAAGTAGAGCCTATACACTTTGAATTTTAATGTAATTGTTATGTTTTAATTTGACGTGTCACAAGCCATATGAGTTAATACAAATTTTAAACATGGGGTGATAGCAGTGGTAATGTGGAATTTCGTAAATTGGTTTTCTAAGGACAGACCTAAATCCCCGACCTAAGGAAAGACAACCTCCTAGAGGTTGGTAGGGAAGACCTAAGGGCAGGGGTTAAATTAAACATGAATAACTATACCGGGAATATATTTCAGACATCTCTTTCTGTCTTTTAAATTATAAAAAATTATAACTGACGATATAAAAATGTAGTGCGTAGCGAACGAATGGGTTAGGTAATTTTTATTTTCTTACTACATAAATGCAAAGTTTCTAAAGGGCTTTAATTTGATGTTACATACGTTTCTATTACAATTTTTTAAATGGGGTGGTAGAAGGGGGGTGGGAATTTTATAAGGTTTGTAAATAGATTTTATGAGGTTAACGCTGACGGTGAATAGCTATTAAGATATTAAATGTTGCAAATACCTTTCTGTCTTTTAGATAATATATAGTTATAAAAATAACTTACAAGATAACACTTTTAACGTAGTGATCGAATGTGTAGCCAATTTTTGTTTTATTACTACAGTAATGCATTGTTTCTATAGGGTTTGATTTTACGTACCAAAAGCTATACGTGTCTATTACAAATTTATTGAAATTGGGATGGTAGGAGGAGGGTGTTTTGATATTTTGTAAATAGGGATTCTATGGTTCTCCCTGAAAGTGAGTAATTGTCTCGAGATCAGATTTTGCATATATCTTTCTGTAGATGATATAAAGATATAAATAGAACTTAAAATAAATTTTTTGAGCGTATAGTTCGAATGCTAACAGAAATCCATGTTCTTTAGGATTTAATTTGTTGTATCAAAAGCAATTTCTGTGTATCCTTAAAAAAAATTGAGATAGCGTGGTAGAAGGGAGAGGAGATTTTTTGACTTTTCAATAGAGATTTTAAGATCCCCTTTGATGGTGAATAACCGTCCTAATATCATGTTTTGCATATCTCTTTCCGTCTCTTAAATAATTGAGGTGGTAGGTATAAAAAAAACCTGTATAATCAGCGTGTGCACCGCTTCCATACATTTTCCTAAACAATATACTTCTAATCTTCTGAAAGATATACGTCCCCTAAAATTCCTTAACTTCATGTTTCATTGGAACCTACTGTTAAAGCGTACATAAGACGTAATTTATTAACATAGTCTGTTAATTATGTATGACAAGGTTTGATAGCACAAACCAACATTAACAATAATAGGTTCTGACAGTAGTCAAACGTTATACCTTATCAATCACGTCAGATTAGGTGTTTATATTACACTCCTGTTTATATCTTGGTGTTACATTACACTACATAATGTTATATAGGCACTGATATATGTTGGTAAATTTATCAAGTATATGAGTAGTTAGTGAAGTATATAATATGCATTATATACACTGTATAATATAAAAAGACAGAAAACTATTTAACATCTCATTTGAAAGGATTGTATATTTTCCAATATGGCCAACTTTAAAATGTTCAACGTAGACCTTCAATTTGTATAAAATTTTCGAATTATATACGAGTAAATTGGACTTAAATTGTTTGGATTTTTCCGTTTTTAAACGTTACAGCAGTCTGGGAGTAGAAGCTAAAAAGCAATACCAACTTTATAGATGCTTGAAATAACTTTTATCAAGGCACACCATTAAAATTACAAATTAAAAACAAAATAATATTTTAATGGTCAGTCGTGAGCTATT
>JAGFPH010000009.1:2304184-2319491 GCA_018207615.1 Philaenus spumarius | reverse complement strand
GGATACCACGACACCAACCAAGCCCACAACAAAGCCAAACCACCACGCCAATTAGCTTCACTTGTGTACATACCTCGTATAACAGTTACGTTGAATGTATGAGGAACATTGTACATTCATGGACGTGATAGTATATTCGCTATCGGTATCAGTATACACGACGTCCATGTAATTGATTTCAGTCAACGCGTTGGCTAAACACTCGAGCAATGTAAACAGCGGTGCTACGTTTACATTGGTTTAGGTCTGTTGTGGTACAACATTGAACGCTTCATTGTGAACAAGGTTGTAGTCAAACCAAATAGGCTTATACGTTTAAAAAATCTCTATCTATAAAACATATAAATGTAGACATGGATCAGAACATAAAATTTATTAGAAAACGTAAGTTAATATGTGCTCGTCGTAACGATTACAGTACGAAATTGCAAGTAAATAACACATATATATTATTATTAATAGAAATAAATTATACAATGTCTGTAGTTTTGACTATTATGACTTCACCACAGTACTTACTACTCACACATTTTTCACTGATGCGTTAACAATTGCTTTCCATTTGGTGAAATATTAATGATCAGTAAAATGCACAGTTTTATGTTTGTATTGAGAAAGCAAAAAATTAATTTTTGGTAGTTACTGTTACGTGTATTTATTGTGTAATATAGGTCAGTAGTTTTTTATTTGAACAGATTTAACTAACAAAAAACACATTCATATATTCTGTTAGACTCTTAATTTTTTGTGTTTTAGGCTGTTTCAAAATAGTCAATATAAAAAAATTTATTACAAATGTTGAAAATTGAAGACAAAGAAAATGGAAAAACTGTAATAAATTATAGATTAGGAAAAGGTTAAAATAAAATGTAGACGGTAGATAAATTACACAGTTCATTTATTCATAATTTGTTTCGTATTAATAATCCAATTTGAATGCATATTTATTAAGACACGTTTAACTAGTTTGCAATAAAGTATTTAATTTTTTGTATTTTTACAATGACATCAATTCAAAAATGTCATAAGACTCGAAATCTGTCACTTGAAAATAACGCATATGGTTGTTTGTTCTTTTCTGTATCTCAATCATTTTCTGAAAAAAAAATACCAACAAAATTTCTTGCTAACTGGCTACCACACAAAGATAAGCAAAAAAAAGATAGGACGGTCTCTTTTTTTGCACTAACACAGCCAGACACAGAAAGCTAATAATCAAAGAAGATCATACAAACATAGCCCCTAAAACCCTTCTGTTCCACAGGAAGAGTTTTTAGAAAAAATTTCAAGAGACGAAAAATGTTTATTTCAAAGTGCTTGACATACGAAATTGCTTCCAAATCGATTTCGTAAATTTTATTTTTACTCCTCTATATTACAAAATTTTGTAAAAAATAAAATTTACGAAATCGATTTGGAAGCAATTTCGTATGTCAAGCACTTTGAAATAAACATTTTTTGTCTCTTGAATTTTTTTCTAAAAACTCTTCCTTTTCGAGATATTAGCAACTTTATGTCAATTTATTTCAACACGTTTAGGGCCGCCATTTTGTTTTGGGTTGTCAGATTTTTATTTTCTTTGTGTAATTTTCCTAGTCTTAAATATACCTTTAAAATGAGGTATCACATGACCGTATACTTCCCATTTAAACATTTAAGTTACCCCCTACCTGCCACCCCCTTAGGGGGTTGAAATTTTTTTATGTCAGAAAATCAGGAACGTTTGTTAAGAGTCAATGCCACAAACAAATTATTTGTACCTTTTTTTAGTTTGAAAAATACATATTTGTTTCGATACTTAATTTACACACTGTATAATCAAAACTATATTATATTGACAACAAGTATAACTATTGTAGCTCGTGAATCACTGAAGATGAATTAATCGACTAGTATACGTGAAATGCCACTCAAAAAAATTGGCGTAAATCGTGGTTGGTAATCTTCCATTAAGGTGCTGGACCATCGATGGGACTTCCAGTTTCGGAACATTCGAGAACGTTCCAGAATGTTCTAGACCACAATGAAGCTAGAGCTTGGCATGTATTACTCTTAAGTTGTTTATCAGAGAGAGAAGACATTTGCATTTCTCTTATTCTCTTGAAAGGTATAAAATATGTTCGTAAAATAATTTGAGGTAAAGAGTAATATAAGTGAAATGCTCCTCAAACAAACTGACGGAAATCGTGGATTTTGCTCTTACTGTTGCATAGCTGATCGTAAGCCTAATTGGAAAACAGATTGATTGGGACGAAACTCAATATACGTTTTTGGCCCGAGGATTCTCAATTTTAATGAGTATTTCTTTAATTGATTTATTCATATCTGCGAGCGACACTGCAGGTACCGCTGCTAGTATTAAAATCAATATTCTCAAGAGCAAATCAGTACAAAAAAGAAAGAAATTAGAATCAAGGAAATGTTGAAAAACGAGAAACATCTGAAAGGGAACGAAATTTTGCCATTTAAACTCAGGAAAGCACAACTCGGTGAAGGAAACTATAAAACCCCTTTCGTATCTGGTCTCTTAGAGATAATGGCACGGATAAAACACTTGATCAATTAAAATAAGTTATTTTCTCTTGGATTGTTTGCTGAATGTATTTTAAAGTACTTGTCTTAAAATGGCACATAAAAATGCAATTAGGACGTCGTGAAGAAGAATGACAAATTATTTGATATAATAAATCTTTTAGAATCTCAACACTAAAACGTTTATAAGTGAGTTATAGTTTGATTATTGTAGCTCATGCATCACTGAAGATGGCGACTTTGTCGTTGAAACGCGTTTGTGTTAGTAAACGTATTGTGTTAGTAACGTAGTTGTGTGATTCTGTTTTTAAATTATATTAATCGAGTTGTTTCTAACATATCCAGCTTAATAGTTATTTGTTCTCATTGACTGTCACTGTAATCCAAGGTCTGCCGTGAAAGAAAAATATACAATCGAAAATGTATCTTTGTGGTATAAATATCCCTTCCGTGTAAAGACCTAAGTACCAACACTGAAAACTAAAATGTACACAAAACGCTGGTTCCGGGCCGGATATTCAGTAAAGGCACTGTATATACCAACACTGTAAATAATACACCCGCATGACTGGCGTGGGTTTAAATCCCATACGTCAAACATGGCGTTGTTTTGACACAAATGTAAACGTTGACACGGCTATGAATGTTTGATTGTTAGCGTTGTACATGATATATCGATACGGTCAAAACTGAATACATTTACGTAATCGAATACCTTAAAGTCGATTTAAAATGTAATTTATTAAAAACATTGGTTTCGTCTGTGTGTAATTTGTGAACTAAAATAAATGAAATGCTATACAATAATAACACAATGAGGTTGTTTCCTTTTACTAATCCTGGATTAAGATATAACCTGTACAACATTATTAAATAAACCATTTAATAAATATTAAAAGATGATAACAGAATCCAAACGAAATAAACAAATTAAGTAATTATGTAAATCACAGGCTTATTTTTAATGCAACATTAAAACTTAATCCTCCGCTATGTATCTTGGTTGTCCTTCTTCTCTGAAATAATTAATTCGTAGTTTTACCTAATCGAAAAATGTTTAGTTGAAAAGTGCATTAGTCTAGAGATTAGACCACATGAAACTTCCAAGGTGTTGCGACTTTTAATATCCTCAAAAAACTAAAGTTTTATTTCTAGGCGACCTTATTTATTGGGGGGGGGGGGGGGGTTATAATTTATTTAACCTACATCCAGGGCTTGAATTGTGACTGTACGCACCGGTACGCCGTACCGGTAACTCTGATTGGCAGGGGGTATATACAAATTTTTAGAGGGTAATTTTTAGAGCAGTGGAACTATGGACTATTTATTAGTCGATTGAAAAGCTCGTGTACACGGCTACACTTTAGTGTTGACACTGAGTGTATACATCGAGTGTCTTCGTGTGTACACCAATGTCTTTGTCCAAAACACTCGGTTGCGACACTTGTATCAGTGTCGAAGTGTCCGTCGTGTGTACAGGTCATATCAGAGTGTATCTTCGAGTGAAAGTTTCGAGCAAGCAGAAACTTTTCGCTAGAGCGAGGGTGAAAACATGACTTGTTTGTGGTCAAAAGAAGAAACCAAATCATTAATTTTACATATTTTAGGGACAATCAGAACTCTGGAATGTTACGGTTATAGAAACAATTTAAAAAGAACAACTGCTTTGGAAAATTTGGCTGTGCAATTTAGTACAAACGATTCAGAAGTACACAGAAAACTACAAAATATAAGAACCCAGTAAAATCTATATCCATACTAGTAATATAAAGAGGTAAAATTTGATTGTTTATTAGTTTGTTTGTATGTAGGGGGTAATCTCTGGAACTACTGAACCGATTGAAAAATTAGTTTTACTAATAAAAAACTACATGATCCTTGAGTAACAATAGTCCAGGAGCATACAAAGTCTATAATTCATTTTGATAAAAATATTTTTATTTCGATATTTGTAAATGTAGTCGGAAAAATTCTTAGGATAGGCCGAGACTGATGAATCAACAAAAAATATTTCTTAAATGTACTTACAATCATTAGCATAGCAACCGATTGAATAAAATAACAGATAAAACAGCTGTTTGCTCTAATATTTCCATTAACAGCTGATTTCAAAGTTTGAAGCAACTATGTGTATTTCTAACTTTTATGTTAGGTTTTTATTAAAGTGTAGACCTGAGCCTTGCTGGTTCTTTTAACTTTTATTATAACTGCTGTTATAAAATATAGGAAATAATTTGATTTAAACATTTAACATTATTTACCTTCTTAGCATTAGGGTTATTATTAAATCCTACATCTTTATTATAAAGACAACATAACATGATTATGTGCATACAATGTTCCAACGGCGTTGGCGTGTGGAGCACGCAGGTGTTTCCCTAGTAATGAATATAAGACAAATTAAAGCGCATATTAAAAGTTAAAGAAAATATATTATAAGCGTGCAGTTTTTGTCTTCTTTTTATCCATCTTTAAAGCAAACTTTTCTATTTTTGCGTCGTTGTTTTTTAATTAAAATGCACGATACTACGACTGCTGCAGCACGAAGTTTGTTCATAATGTTTTGTAAAGGGCTAAATAAATTTTAAAGTGTGCTGATAAAAGTGTCGCGAACTGCAGTGTGGACACGTCAGACACTCGAAGTACGACACCGAGTTTGAGACACTCATATAGACAATTGCTTGCCACCTCTGACATTAGTGTCTATATTTGTGTCGAAACTGAGTGTCACCGTGTATACTAGCAAGAAGCGTTTTAAAACTTTGGTTCGTAGCTACACTGTACTTTATTTAGCCGTATGCGGGGCAGTGAGGCCGTCATTAGCTGCCAAAACTCTGCTAGACCGTTGCTCTTGACTAGCGCGAACAATCGACACCGCTTATAATATATCACGTCATTTATACCTCTAAACATCGTTCAAAAATTATAAAACTTCACAGTTAGAAGGACCAAACCTTGCTGAAGGCAACAGTGTGCTTTAAATGTACAAAACTTAACACAGCCGAATGAGAAAATTTTTTTTTCTGAAACATAGATTTAATTCATAAACAAACTAACATTAAACTCTCGACATGCGAGGGCAAATTTTGTTATTTGGTCATAGAAAAGGTTATCTGCTCAGATATGTTGCCAAAGAGTTTATTGTTTCATATCTGAAAGCAATTTTCACATACCCTATCGTTAGTACTTACTTAGCAATCTTAGATTATTTAAAGCGTTTTAACTGAGTTGAAATGCCGTGCTGTAGCTGGCTCGTCGCACAGTTTAGCCTACTATTATTGAATAGAGTGATTTTGTAAATTAACTCTATACTTTTATTTAGTGATTTTTATTATTTTTGCAATTAGTATTGTTAATTTATAATATTTGATAACTTTTTGAAATATTATCCTATTTAAAAATGCCTGTATTAACCGTGTATCTCAGTACAGTGACAGTTTTCCACCGATAATTTAATGAATGACATCCTAAAAATGTTTACAATACATGAAATGCAATGCACCACTTTTTTATTGGCCCATAAAAGTAATCGTCTTTGTAAGATGGGCTCTCACTTTTTAAAACGAATTTTCTCATTGAACTTTTAGTGTGGTACTTAAGTCTTTGGTTTAAAATGTGATTCTTAAGCCGTAGATTTAAAAGCTTTTGTGAAACTGATTTTATTAACAACACGAGAATAGCGCGCGGCACTGGCCAAGGTCACACCGATTAGCCGCCATCTTGAGCGGCCAGCCGGCCTCAACGGCGAGCCCCCAGTGTCCTCTCTATGTACCTATGTCCTCTCTGTATGCAGGTGGCCAATTGACTCTTCTTCCCTCTACCATCCCCGTCCCCCACCGCGCCCCTCCTAGTCCAAGCTTTTTAATTGTATAAACTGTAAGGCAAAACATTTAAGATTTTATCATTTTTTAAATATTTTATTACCTACGTTCAAATTTGCATGTGTTCTGCTCAACTGCCTTTTTGTAACAATTCATGATTTCTGAAAGAATGTAAATAACAAAATAATAAATCATGTAATACAAAAGTATTGATGAACATGTGTGTTATTTCAATACAAACGTTGTATTGAATTTTTTAAATTATATTTAAAAAAATTCCAGAAGTAATCGAGTTTACTTTTTTAAACTTGATAGTAGGCCTAAATTATTTTTACTTTCTCCACTCTATACGTAGTATATTATGGAGAAAGTATTGTTTTCGTCCAAATTTTCGAATTTGGATTTTTAATGGAATTATCTGTTTTGGTGCTCCCTGAAACCCCAAAAAATGTTTAGTGGAATTATCTGTGTTGATGCTCACTGAACCCAAAAATATTTTTAGTGGAATTATTTGTTTTGGTGCTCCCTGAACCCAAAAAGTGTGTTTTTTTTGTGATGTCTGTGTGTCTGTTAGGATGTGTACAGAGCTGGAGACCATACCAACGGTCCGATTTTGATGAGATTTGGTATGTAGTTGTAGTTCTGGAATATCTCCAGGCGTTTTTTATTTTTTTTTATTTTTGGATTTTTAAGGAGTCCCCCCCCTTCCCCAAATGGCCAAAAAACGAGAAAATCAAAATTTCTCAAAAACGGCTGTAACGATTTTGATAAAATTTGCTTATTTGTAGCCCTTAATATACCCTACCATATGCAACAAATCGCATCTTTCTAAACATTCTCGTTTAGGTAATAATTATAATAATAACTGTTTTTGGGGGGGTTTGGGCCAAAAAGGGGGTTGTTTTTCAAAAATGTTCAAAACCTTTTTTCGTGCATCTATACAGGACTAATTGACACGTTTGGTGCAAATTTGTTTGAAATCGATCAAATAGTTTCAATAATAATATAATATAATAATATAATATGGATGTGTGTTACATGAATCTAATATTTTCCATGGTAACATTTTCCTACTTTTGCAACTCTAAATAACCACCTCCTATGCTACTCTTGGGAAGGTATACAGTTTCAACTGGGAGAAAGTCTGTGGCAGTTATCTGGTACCGTTTATTAAATATCTTACCGGTAATAATGTCAATTAATTTAATTTGAAATTGCAATCAAAATTGAGATTGCTGAGGTAATATTTACAGTTTATAAACTTTTTAAGTAGTCAGAAAAGCGTTAAAATTTTACTGTCTCACTGTACTATAGTATAGAGAACGTATAGTGATCGCAAAAAAATCGAGGTTAAGATTTTTGTGGAAATATCCATTTTGGGACCCCCTGAGTCCAAAAAAGTGTTTTTTTACAAAATGTCTGTCTGTATGTATGCATGCATGTATGTATGCATGTCTGTATGTATACAGAGCTAGAGCAAAAACTATTCGATCAATTTCAAACAAATTTGCACCAGACATGTCATGTAGGCCTGTATAGATGCACGAAAAACGTTTTTGAAAAACAACCCCCATTTTGGCAAAAAAACCCCCAAAAATTAGTTATTATTTACCTATAAAAAAACGGCTCTAACAATTTTGATAAAATTTGGCTTATTTGTAGCCTTTAATGTACCCTAAAATATGCAAAAAACGGCATCTTTCTAAAAATTCTCGTTTAGTTAATAGTAATAATAACTGATTTTTGGGGGTTTTTGACCATAAAAGGGGTTGTTTTTCAAAATTATTTTAAAACCTTTTTTCGAGCATCTATAAAAGCCTAATTGACTTATTTGGTGCAAATTTGTTTGAAATCGATCGAATAGTTTTATCTCTAGCTAATAATAATAATATTTATTAGTCAATCACCTAGTTTAAAATCACCTCTCCTACCCCTCCTACAATAATGAAGTCACTGTGAATCTCTTTAATAATTTAAATATGTTTGTGAGAAAGTATATACCAGTTTCTGGTACCGTTTATTTTGAATTATTTCTGCTCCACTTCAATTTGAATGTACTACATTAATTATTCAACTTCTAGTGGGTTTATTTTGATGTTTTTCTTGATTGAAAAGTAAGTAAATAATGAGCTGGACTTGTGAGAACAATATAGATGAAATAAAACAATAACACACAATCTCACAACAAATACGTTTAATAAATCAAACACGTTTCAACGACAAAGTCGTCATCCTCAGTGATAAAGCTACAAAAGCCAAAGTACAACTGCCTTTTGATTGAAAAGGCTACTTGAGCTGAAATATTAGTGGTAAGTATTTGCTGTCTATCTGAATGTCACCGTGGATTATCTCAGCCATTTTCAAAACTACAAGCAAATTATTATAGTCATAATACTTGCTATTCCTAGATCTGAATCAGCTTTTCTCTTTAAGGTTGGTACAGAGTAAAGTAGTGAATTCTACTCAATTTTATGGATTTTGTTTAACTAAATGTAAATTTACAGAAAGCTGCTAAACAATTGGTCGAATTATGTTTAAATACGTGTTCGTAAATTATGAAACCCTAGGCGGAACAGTCCTGTAAATTTTGCGTCTAAAAGCTCACTTTTATCGCCCTTATTGTTTTCGTGTACATATTGCAAGACTGATTAAGTCACAAGCACTTGCAACTCATGTTAAATCCTTTTAGACAAACTTCAACCCTTTGAAAAACGTCCAACCTACCCCTACAAACAACCCCTTAAGCGGAACACGTTTGAGTTGAATAATTACTTTAGGAACCTGTCAGTCACTCTGCTACATCTCAAAGTCAGACTTGTTTTATATCAAGTAAAGCAAACGTTAACTGCAAGAACCAAAACAGCTGTTTAGAATAAAAACAACCAACTGAAATTTATGTTGAAAGTTGTTGTTAGTATTTACATGTACGTTGCAAATTAAATACCATTTTTTAAACCAATTTATATAATCAAAAGTAATGGATACTCTGATTTTGTAAAATAAACTATTATCTCGATACATGGTGGAATGATTATTAGGGGTGCTCTTGCTCATGTGTGGACCTGCGCAGTAGCCAGCGTGACGTCACTAAACAATGCATCGCGTTGGCGCAATAGTTCCCGCCTTTTCACGTTTCGTATTGCCGTGTTGTTTTGTACTGATTTGTTGTGTTATATTCTTTATCAAACATTTTTGTTTTTAAAATACCGAGTTTCGCGATGTACAGTTGCACCAACTGTAACCGAAAAACTAAAATGTACCTCTACCAAATACTATACAGAATTGGACAAAAGTCTGAAATGTATTTAATAATTCCAAAACTATTAGACTAAACGTAATGAAAGTGAGGCCTATATATTTGTCACTTTACCCAATAGTTTGACGTATTTTACTTGTTTTTGGCGTGACCAAGGGACGGTCCACTTAGAAAGTATTGACATTTCTTAAGCCTAGGTCGAGTTATACCTAATTTTAAAAGTCTTCGTTAGTAGAACACGATAGTGCAAACTCGACAGTAATAGGTCGATCCAGTCAGAATGTATGTACGACGTACACTCGCTAGTTAAGGAGTTGGTTATATTTTTACAATGTCTACGTAAAAGGCCATTTACAATGTATACTATAGTAAATTGAATTCAAAATGATTAAAAAAAACTACGTAATAGTAATTCCAGCTAGTAAATGTATAAATACTACTATTCTACATCCGCGCCGATGGAAAGTAGAGAAATGCATCGTGTGTGACGTAGATGCGCAGACCGGACCAAACTGGTCTGCCGGTTCAGCAGGCTTAGTACTCATTCCACAAGAATTTCGATAGAGAAATTTTAAATAATTTAAAAAGTGATAGTAAAGCGATGTCCAACCAGAGAATTTAATTACTCAAATTGTATTGGTATTTTATTTCAAGTAAACACAAATATTGACCACTGCATTCCATCAACTGTTTTCTATTGATTTATATTAATATTTTCGATATAAAATTAAATAATATTTGTTGTTCAGTAAATGAATACTGTAATCCATTGCCAGGAGCAAACATGTTTGTTTTCCACTGTGTAGCTGCATTTTCCTCTAAAATGGATTAGTCCGATCTTCTAACTTTTAATTTGATTAGTATTAAATTTGTATACAATTTAAATTGTATTTATTTACTACAAACATCTATATACAAGTGTTAACAAAATAAAAACAATTCTTACTTGTCTTGAAAAATAATGACAAAACTTCTACTTAAAATAATTACTTTGAATCTTAATCTATCAGTGAACAAACAAATATTGACGTGTCCTATGCATTGACTGTTTGAGACTTCCAGTTTCTTATTAATGACTAAAAGAGAAAATGAAAATCAAAGAGTTTGGTCTCGCAGTTCAAACAGCGCAACAAAAAAATTGTACACTTTATAATTAATTAATTATAAAATAAAATAAAAAACATTAATTAATACCCGCAAGGTAATCATAGCTTTATAAAAACTAATGCGTTAACACTACACTTAATAATTCTACAGAATAATACAGTATTCGTGCAAAAAAACAAAACAAAACTATTTGATTTAGTTTCAAAACTGTTAGAACCAACTATTAGTCAATCATCATTCAATTATTTTAATGAGATTCCATATCTTCAACAGAAAACAAACAATACTTTTACATCATCTGCCAACAAATCCTTTCTAACATGTATTTTAGAAAATTAGTGGCAACATCACTTTCAATTTTAGTTCTTTCGTAAAACGAAAACTGCTGGTAAATTTTATAAACCGAGTTAAAAAAGAGAGGAAAATGCGAGCTAAAGAAAATGCAGATATCAAGAAAAGTTTCAAGATTTTCCAGTAAACTCATTCAATACAATACAGAATTCGAAATAAAATTAAAAAAGTTCAAAATGGAAATGTAACAGTGATAAAATAATGATTCAAATGATTACAGTTCACATGTACAGTGAGTTCAAAAAGTCACTTTAACAACCTCATTATTTTGTTACTGAAAATAGGTTAACAAAACTTTGTATATATCTTGTTTGTATAACAGGAACTTTTTTGACATATCTGACACACTTTGATTTTCGGGGGTTTAGGGGAAAGGGGATTCAAAGTTTCAAATATAAATGTAGGTCTTGAAATACACGATTTAAACGCTTATTAAAAGAGAAACATAATAGCGCAAACTAGAGCTTAATATCTTACTTCGTTTCAAAGTAATTGACAATAAAAGTTCTGGAAAATTATATTTTTATTATAACACCAAAGCTTCTTGTCCGTAAAAAAATCATTTTAACCTTGCCTTCATTTGAGCAATTCATTTGTAAAAAGTCAAAACTGAGTGCAAACAAACACACTCAGGACAAATATCAGGAACAAAATGAGGGAGGAATGAGTACATGAAAATTGGCGCTCACCAGATAAGCATTCAGTAGAGAAAGTCAGGTGCAAAGGTCAAGGGTTGTATTCCCGGTTCCATTTACATGTATCCTTAAAGTTTTTCAAGTACGCATAGAAACTCAAATAAATTAGTGGTACTATACTACATTTATTTACTGTTTATATTTTTACATTTAACCTCCACCCGCAACTTTAATATCAACAAATTTATTAAACTTGCTTTGATTTTATGATAAATATATCATTTTCCAGAAAACTGGATTTTTATTGTCCATTACTTTGAAACGAAGCAAGATACTAAGCTTTAGTTTGCGCCACTCTGTTTCTCTTCCAACAAGCTTTTCATTGGTACATTACATGCCATTTGAAATTGTTAACCCCCTCAAGCCCCAAAATTCATAGAGGATCATATATGTCAAAACATCTGTCCAGTTATGCAACGCCAGATATATACAAAGCTGTGTCAACTTATTTTCAATAACAAAAATAATATAGTTGGTTAAAGAGATATTATGAACACTCTGTGTGTATATCAACAGGACACTCACAGATACTGTATTTTCCAACATAGCCACAATATATGACTCACAGATACAGAATCGGTGAGGGGTAATTGGAATGTCAGTGGCACAGATTTACACTGATACCACCAGCAATAAACATCTACGTATATAACTTTGTGCTGTTTCTTGCCACTTTCTGTTAGCTAGAAAAATATGTCTCTTCATTATACTGTAAATTGAGAAAATATACCGACACACATTTATGTTCTTCTATCGTAAGTGTATTTCATTGTTTTCTAATTTTAAAATTGTAGGCTTTACATAAATTTGTATCCACTTTTCTGCTAAATTTCCCTAATCCATTGTTAGCAATACTTGTATGAAAAGCCAATACAAATGTCCGGAATGTATGAAAAGTTTTCATACAGAATAGTAATAATAATGTGTAGAATAAATTGAAGAATTAATGTACGGGTACTTTGTTTGTAATTTATCCTATATTTCAAAATGATTAATTATTTATTAGAAGTAGAAAAATCTTGTATTTACGTAAACAATGATTGTCAATTTCGTAATGACTGTGTATATTTGTGATATTATATGATTTTGTTAAATTATTTAAATTATTTTGTATTACAGTGTAAAGTACAGGTTACATATAGTTTTTTGATCTTTTTCTAAATGCTACATAATGAAATTAGAAGTATAACTCAATATTGTATTTTTATTTTTTTAAATAAGTTTTTTTTTTGCATTAGGCTACAGATAGTTTGTCAATAATTTGAATTATTTTATATTGCATTTTGTTGTAGAAATAAAATAAAAAGTACAATTTTAATTTACAATAATGAATTTTACAACAATTCAAATGATACCAAATATTCCTGGTACAAAAAAAAATTGTTTTAATGTTTTATCGTTCTGTAAAAAATCATTCTTGAAGGTTAAGCTAAATCCGTGCAATTTTGCACGCATGTTTATCCATTGGTTTACACAATTTTATTGTGCACAATTAATTAGATTTTGACGAAGTTACCCGTTTCAAGATGGCGGCGGTTCAAACTTTTCAAAGTTAATTTTTTTTATATTTAAAGATTTTACGAAACATTTTAAGATGCAAAAAATTAACCACTTTAAAGACACATCATTGCGTCAAGGGTGCTTGAGAAGAAACAATAATACGGGCTAATAGTGGTTTCCATGTTCACTTTCCGCGAATGTAGTAATCTCCTTTCTTTAGTTATTTATGAACCCTTTTAATTCGGTAAATTAAATTTTTAGTATGAATTTGTACCAATGAGATCGTCATAATGGCTTTGATCGTTTAAAATTGATTTAACTCTCTGTGCTGGGCATTTATCATGATTTCCCGAAGATTTAAATTCAATAATTCAATCGTGGAACACTAAAAAAACAAATTTCCTCGCACGCCCAGTACGAATCGCAATCGGATTTTAATTTAAACATTCTCTAAGATTTCAAACTTTCTGTAAGAATAGAAACTGGTGAAACTTTTGGGAAAAATTACTAATCACAAAAGTAATGTTTTAAGCGAATACAAAATAATACTATCATACTATCATAGCTCGTATAAAAGTTTTGCATCTTCCTTGAAATGCACGGATGGGTTCAGTTATGAAAAAAGTCTAGAAACGAATGTATTGGTGTGACTTTATTTAAAAAATCCCTTTTTTAATATCACAAACATACTCTTCCTACACTTACTTCCAGACCGCTTTGTAACTCTCTTTACCAAACGTACATCTTTCATAGAATCGTTTCAAAGTGTATCAATTACTTACTCCATATCGCGTGTTACATTTGACACAAAAAATGTTCGAAATGTTGACTTTTATAATTTTACAATTGCAGTTACTTATTTTTCACAACGACACACGAGTTTCAATTTATCTAAGTGCTCGCATAGTCTAGTGTCTAGTATATACAATAACTTGGGCAGACATAAAAACAACACAACAGCTTTCAGTTACTCAACACTGTATCTATATATTACGAGAGGCTTTGTCCTGACTGACTGACATAGAATCAACATAGAGTAAAAACTACTGAATATTAAAATAACGAAAATTGAAGATATATTGTTGTGGAGCCATTAAAAGCTCAATGAAAAGACTTTGCACAATATTTTTTTAAAGGATATAAATGATGTACAGAATAGATGTTCAATGAGTACTGGGTGAATTTAAACAACTAGAAACACTGACGCCCCAACCACAAGTTCGGTGAATAAAAACTACATAAATAAACTGAAACACATTTATTAATATATTTATTATAATTCCCTGATGTACATTACGGTACCCAAGTTACCATCATCGGAGGGTTCTAAATCTAAACTAATGCTAACAAGAATGAAACTATAAAACTAAACAGACCTATTCGCCCTCCCCCCCCTTTCTCTACCTCGCCAATCATAAGTGACCACCTCAAGAACTTGTTTCAAAAAGCCAGGTAAAAGCGGCTAACGGTACTTGTCCCTGTCCTTGGGAATGGACCAAGGTTGCGAAGTAAAACATGTTACACCGATTACAAAACTTCTTAAACTACCGGAAAATAGTGCACAATATAACTTATCTTATACCTTATTAAAATAACTAATAATACATATAGTTAAAGGAAAAAATTTGAAAATAATATAAAATAAACTAATCCAAAAATTAAGATACTAGTGGACCCAGCAATGCTTTGCTATTGCTGGATTTATTTTAAAGGGTAATAAAGTTATTCCATTTCATTACATTGACTTGAGTAATCGAATTGCACAATGGTTTTCATGCCACTTAAGAATATACTAACCAAATTTTGATTTATAGTTTGTAAAGCTTTATAGATAATACAGTAAACCTTTTGTTTGCTTTTACCTAATAAAAAAAAACAAAAAAACAAAAAACTGGTAGTTGTGAAGAATTGTAAAAAATCTGATTCTAATAATTAGCCCAATTAGTGTTTTGGTTCGTTGTAGGCCTAACGTAAAATTATGTTCAGTTTTTGATCCAAATCAGCTGTTTTATATATAATAGGTATGTAACAACCAATGTTTGTAT
>JAGFPH010000009.1:2239264-2304174 GCA_018207615.1 Philaenus spumarius | reverse complement strand
GTTTGTCAATGTAACCTCAAAAAGCTAATACTCTTCAAATTTGATAACTAATGTTGCTATGGTAATGAATGTAAACAAACATGACGAGTTGCTAGGCTTTTTTTACGGACAGCTGTTTCCCTGATAAAATTTAAAAAAATCTTTCTTCCATATGATTAACATTGAAACTTAGAAGTCCAGTGAGACACAGCCCTAATGTCCTAGAAATTCGGTAAATGGCTTAAAACCTTCCCAGGGTTAACCTTTGTTATACTACACAAAATTTCAAAGCAATCGGATCGACGGATAGATTTCATTATATTAGGGGCAATCGGTACAAAAATATATTAATTTTCTATTCACTTTTTAAATACTCCGTACATACTAGAATTCAATTGCGTATATAATAATGAACGACCATTGTAGGAAACTCCTATATGTTTGGTTAAGTGATCAATAAACATAAAAAATCACTTATGGATTGCAGTGATCATTCATGGTTGTAACTAGGTCAGAGCGTGGAAGAGCAATATCAGTTAAAATCAACGGGTAAAACCACTTGTCTGCATAATGACTATTTAATGAACTCCTCTAAGTGGGCAATTAGTTAACCATTACGTAGCAGTTTAACGCTTCGTTAAATTGATCTGTTAATTTGTGATAGTATTTCGTTTTGAATGTGGATTCATTTGCTTGCCATCTATATAAAAACAGTTTAATGTACACACTTCAAAACATGCATATTGTAAAACTATAAATAATTCGATAACGCAGTTGAACTGCTGACGTAAGTTTAGCGAATTTCAAAAATTAAAGTTATATGTTTACAAATTTAACCAAAAATTTAAGAAATTGTTCTTATCACTAAAGCGCTGAATAGCTGAATGTGAGTACGAAATGCATTAGTTGAATTAGTTTGCACACAAGACTCTACAGTAAAGACCACGAAAGACCACCTTTGAGGGACGGGCTTGTTTACACCGAGACCTTGAACGCTCCAATCGCCTTAATGCGACGTTGTCACGTTCTTCCCACGCTTCTAACTGAACACGGCTGACTCAACGCATTTATAATTCTTTAAACTGTGCGCTCAAGCCTCGAGCGGTAAATATCAGGGCGTGTTCGATACTAGTAGATATGGCAAAGCTGCGCGACCATACTATTGGCCGCCACGCAACGGTATTCTTTAGTGGTCTTTAATATAGCTTTGATTCACGCGCTGCTTAGTTCCACTCGACCCCGGGTTATAATCACCTTCGCAGCGTACAAATTCGGCCATCGAAGGATCAGAAGGGAAATCCTCCACGTGTACCGGATACTTTTATGAAATTTTACGTTTTGATCGATTGTAGGGAAACCAAGTGAGGTCGTGTAAAAAATAATTTGCAGAATAATATACTACATTAGTTTTGGTTTATTTAAAACCCCAAAAAATGTTTATTCTAGTATGAAAAATCTCAAAAAAAGTTACTTCCAGTAAAAAACGTGTAGGTTGTTCGATTTTTTTGGCTTACGAACTCATCCGAGACAACCGACGTGTATACCGAATTTGGAATAAATCGGACTTAAAATGCGGCCGTTAGAGTGTGAACTCATAACTTATACACATATTATACATATATAATTTTTAATTACAACGCAAAACGATTCTGGGGACTAAGATCGGTGCTCATTTACTACCTTAGGTCTCATCAGAAAGGTCACTGCAATAGCTCAACTTTCCAATGGAAATTCGCTAATAACTTCACATCAATATTTTTAAAAGATTTTTTTTTAAGGAATGTTACTGGACGAGCGCAACGAGGGCGGTTATTCTCTTAAAGGCTACTAAGATACTTTCTTGAAGTAAGACGAGTATACATTACAGATCGCCTATAAGAATGAGGCAGAAAAGACCTCTTAAAGTAGTAACTGGAGAAATTCACCAACTCTTAACTCAGAGCTGTTTAAATATTTATGACTGTTAAATAAATACCATACAAAAACCAAGAAAAGATTTCAGTTTAAGCATTATAAAACATAAATACGAATAGAGTGCAAAATGTCAACCCATTAAGGCGTTCTAGAGAAACGGTTAAGCTCTGGAGATAAGAATTATTTGATACAAAAAACTAAATGGTAGATCGCTGGTGAAAGAAGAGATCCCAGATCTGTGTTTAAATGCACTTTTCATTAGTTTCACTGGCGGAACATGCTCTGAAAGTTTCTCGTAAGAAAACTTGTAAAAAATACTGCCGAGTAGCTTCTCAAACCAATATGTCATAACGCTGAAAGTAAATGGATCATACGTCAAGGGTTAAAACAATAGCTGTCAAAACTTGCGCTGATTTTGACAGCTGCCATACGTCAAGTCAGTGTAAATGGTGATTTTATGTAGGGAACGTTATCTATATCCAGGCACAACACTGGAATCTGGATGAGTTGTGGATGCAAACAGTATAGATTTTATCTGTAGTTCGAATTGAAAAATATGATTCGATTTAATATTAAGTGCGATTTAAAACCGAGTCACTAACGATAAAGAATAATTCCACCACACACCTGTCGTGAGTTGAGCGAATTTTCATAGTTAAGTTTAGCATACAACAAACTATTTGGGAAATTAGTCTACTCACGAATGCGCTGAATAGATGTATGCGTGTAAGAAATATATTAGTTGAATATGTTTGCACATTAGCCTTCATCCCCCGCTCACGTGCATCTACTTTCTGATCGAAGCGGAAACACTTGCTTTGCGAGTTTTCAACTCAACCATACGGCCTCAGATTATGGCACTTTGCGAGTTTGCAACTCAACCATACGGCCTCAGATTATGGCGCTTTGCGAGTTTGCAACTCAAACATACTTCCTCAGATTATGGCGCTTTGCGAGATTGCAACTCAAACATACGGCCTCTGATTATGGCGCTTTGCGAGTTTGCAACTCAACCATACGGCCTCGGATTATGGCACTTTTCGAGTTTGCAACTCAACCATACGGCCTCGGATTAAGGCACTTGGCGAGTTTGCAACTCAACCATACGTCCGCGGATTATGGCGCTTTGCGAGTTTCCAACTCAACCAAACGGCCTCGGATTATGGCACTTTGCGAGTTTGCAACTCAACCATACGGACTCGGATTAAGGCACTTTGCGAGTTTGCAACTCAACCATACGGCCTCGGATTATAGCTTATGGCACTTTGCGAGTTTGCAACTCAACTATACGGCCTCAGATTATGGCGCTATGCGAGTTTGCAACTTAACCATACGGCCTCAGATTATGGCTCTTTGCGCGTTTGCAACTCAACCATACGGCCTCGGATTATGGCGCTTTGCGAGTTTGCAACTCAACTATACGGCCTCAGATTATGGCGCTTTGCGAGATTGCAACTCAAACATACGGCCTCTGATTATGGTGCTTTGCGAGTTTGCAACTCAACCATACGGCCTCGGTTATGGCACTTTGCGAGTTTGAAACTCAACCATACGGCCTCAGACTATGGCGTTTGCGAGTTAGCAACTCAACCATATGTCCTCCGATTATGGCGTTTGCGAGTTTGCAACTCAACCATACGGCCTCAGATTATGGCGCTTTGCGAGTTTGCAACTCAAACATACGGCCTCGGATTATGGCGGTTTGCGAGTTTGCAACTCAACCATACGGCCTCAGATTATGGCGCTTTGCAAGTTTGCAATTCAACCATATAGCCTCTGATTATGGCGTTTGCGAGTTTGCAACTCAACCATACGGCCTTGGATTATAGATTGCTTAGCTTTGCTTGCAGCTGACAAACTTGATTTTTGTGGTATTTTACATTTTGGTCGATTTTGTGGGAAGTAAAATACCACAACGACGATTTTTTAAAATCACTCGTCCGAGAGACTTAAGAAAAACCAACGTGTGTACCAAATTTTTACTAATTCGTAAGTAAATTACGGCCGTTAGCGTGAGAAAACACACACATATATATAATGTTTTTAATGACACCCGAAAACGTATTCTGGGAACCATGATCGGTGCTACTTTACTACTCCCGACCTTAGGTCTCATCGTAAGAGACAAGTTCATCTTTCCTTTGCAAATTCGCTAATAATTCGTATACGTGCTATAAAGCTAGATACCAGAAACTTGGCATATATTACTTTTAATTTATTATATAGAAAAGAAAAACATTTCCATTTCGATTATTTGCGTCTAAAGGATAAAATATTGTTCCTAGTCAATGTTTCAGGTGAATTTGACTTGAATCGTGGATTGCTCCTCAAAACCTCCTCAAAAAAAGTTTTACCTATATTCGGGAGTTAAAAATAACAAATTTGCGGAAAGTCGGTTTTGTATTTCTAAATGGCATACATATGACGATTAGGACCACTTTTGCGTATTTGGGCCAGGTAATTCAAGTTTCGAAATATTGTAAAAATTAAATACAAATTTGTTTCATTTAAATTGAGCAACAAAGTTTCATTCTTATTAATTTAGTAGGCTGGAAAAATCTTGAAATATGTCTTGAAAAACTCTCTCCTAAAATGCACACATCGACTTGTAACTAGATTGTCTACAATAAAACAAATACAATATGAAATGTGATTCAGTCAAGAGAAAGGATGATTTCCCTAAGGACGGAACGTTTCCGGTTTGTACAGCAAATAAATGAAACAATGTAATCTAGAATGTATTGAATGAAGTACTCCGTCCTCTATTGCATTGTCGTAAAATATAGTTTTATGGCGTTCGGTAACTCTGTTGGAATAGAAACACTTAAGTTCGTGAGAAGAATATCGCCAAACTACTTGTACCATTTACATTATTTTAATGTTGCTAAAATTCGTGACTTCTGTACTAAGTAATGTTTCGAGATTACGTGAATAAATGTGCATATGATTTGATTTAGCTATAACTTTATACAATAGTTTATCGAGTGATTAAAAGTGGATTAAGCCAATACCGTGAAGAATATTATAAGTGAAAACGTCTTTAGGCGCACCAAACACTTTTTGGTGAGGTAAAATATACGAACTCGCGATACACGTTCACTTAAAGTAAGAAGCTTTGCGTTTTTGATTTCGTCAACGATTTCTTCATCTTCAATGGTTTACACACGCACTATAAATCAGACGTTTAATGTAACAGCTGATCATAAAAGAAGAAGTCGACGAAATAAAATAAACGATTCAAAGGCTTAAACTCAAAGCGGTATTGGTTTAGTCACAACACGCTACCAATGTAAAGGACATTGTTCGTTTTCATTTTGTAAATTTTTTTAAAATAGTTTACCTCTGAAATGAACACTGCACTACCTATTTTTTTAATTAGTGTACTTTGTGATACATCTAAAAAATAATAACATTTTGAAATAAACAAAAATAACCAACGATGTATATTTATTACAGTTGTTACGTTTTTCGGCAGTCCCACGATTTTTTCTTTAATGTTATAGATTTTAAAATTCACCTTAGAAATTCAACAATGCTACAAGCAAAGATTTGATACGTATGGCAGCGATGTTTTGTACAAACAATCAGGTTTAGTACAAGTAAATTTTTTTTTAAGGGGGGAGTTCAAATAAAAAATGAACTTTTTTATTTCTCAATATATTGTTTTCAAATTTTTGGCATATGATTGTGCCTATTTTATGACAAAAATTACATGTTTGAAAATTTTTTAATTCCCCTCCCCCTCCCTTTGGGTGTGGGTTTCCGACATTTTCAAGAGTTTACGGGGGAAGGTGCAGCTCAAAAAGTAATAAAGATATTGACTTGATTTTTTTTTTTTTAATTGTGTTCCTAACATTACTGGCTGTAAAGTAGAGTATGGGTTTGACTTATTTCTGAAAAATAAGTCATGCAATGTAATTTTTACTTTTCAAAAATAAAAAATATGGAATTTTCAGATTGTTATAATTTTTTAATATATTTAAACTTATCAGAACAGCAAACCCATATTCCACTTTATAGGTATTGTAATAAGGAACAAAACAAAAATCAAGTTAATATCTCTTCTACTTAGATATCTTCTCCCACGTCCAAAAACAGCAAACTTTCGGAAAACGCAAAAAAACTAAAATAAAAACCAAATAACTATTTTTACTTGCACTTTATTAGAACTTGCCAACCTTGCTCTCTTTTTTATTTTATTGAAGAACCACTTTGGTTCAATGCTCTTTGCTTTGCACTTGTTTTCCTAGGTGCCATTTCAAACCCAGAAAAAAACACTAGGATATTAGAAACTAACACAACAACAAACCTTCCTTCAGACTATGTTGCCTAGCAACGTATGTTCAAACTTTGAATTATTACACTTTAGTAACTATTTTCAATAATGCATTATAAACAAAGCTTATAATTTTGAAAAAGATGTAACACATTAAAACTAAATAAATATAATATGTATTAGTCAGAAAAACTATGGTAACAAAACACAGACCAGCACTTGTCAAAACACAGATTTACAAACAAAAACAATGTTTGTAACAAAACAGCTGTTTAAAAAAAACTAAGCCTTGTATAAAACACCAAGCCAGCTTGATCATACATTTTAGTTTTCACTATATAACATGTGTATAACAACACAAAACACAATACAGTCCATCAGTTGCAATGAAGCAACTTGAAAAGATGAAATATGGCTAAAATTTAGCCGTGCAGGGTCGTTGTTTTAATTTTTTTTTTAAAGACAAAAAACCTTTTGTTTGCATATGTTTTATACATATTCTTATGCGTAAAGAGCTAAAGAACAAAATAAGGTTAAAAAAATAAAGTACAAATATTGGGTTTTTGAGTGTTTTGATCATGAACTCCCCCCTTAAAGGCGAAAAACCTAGGTGGTTATCATCGCCTGGATAACGAAGAGCATTCGCATAATGCTCATACTATCACACATAGCTAAAAACGTTTACTTTTAATTTACACACACTACAGACACTACACGATAAAATAATAACTATAACAACAATAATTACAAAATAACAACTTGTCACAGGGCTGTAAAGAGCCCTGTTACATAACAATGAATAAAATTCTAATTAAAATAACAAGTAATAAATCTAAACATAGTATTTAAGTTACGTAAAAGTACAAGTAAATTACTAAGACGGGAAACAGAAGAAAGGATGCCAGTGGATTAAATACTCTTTTAATCCGCTTGCGCGATCTTTAGCAGCTGCTGCTGGAGCTGAAAAAGTGTCAGTCAGATTGGTAGTAGCATTGCCAAAAACATTGTTGCCGTGTTATTATATTTTCTTTTTCGAAGGGTACTTAAAGCTTAAGAAAACATATTAAACAGTGAGGGTTTAAATTGAAACAAATAATAGAATAAGGTATCGTTAAGATCAGACATGAAATATTTAAGATTAAACTGTTGACAAATCGTCTTTGTTCCCATTCCCACCAACACCCTCCTACACTAGCAGTTGACCCGTTTCATGTCTGGGTACCTGTATAACTATTAATTATTATAAAAACTGATCCCAATGGTTATTATGTATATTGCTATGAATTATAATTTTTAAAAAACTTGAAACAGTGTTTTATAACGAACGTAAACTTTAATAGTATAAATTTCGATAAAATTTTATTTGAATGGTCCGCATTGTATAATCTCACTCATGTTCCATAAAAAATATTCTCTTAGCATATTTTGTATTGTTCGTTATGTTAAAAGTACTACAACACAATCCATCTAATCCCGAAGCCTGGTTAAACTTAACAAGCCGTTAAACTGCTAAGTGTGGTTAACTAATCGATGGTTTCACAAGAGCTCATGAAATAGTAATTAAATATGGGATGGGTTTCATCGGTTCTTTTGTCGTGAAAAAGATACAAATACAAATCAAATTTCAACTGGGTAGTAAAATTACTTAAAAACTGTGTTCTCATTAACTATTTGCTTATGGTTTGATAGGTTATATTTGTACTAGTGGACATGGCAATGCTTCGCTATTGCTTGATTTACCTAACTTAAAATTATATTCAGTTTTTGATCCAAATCAGTTGTTGATCAAAATCAGCTGTTTTAAGCTTTTCATACGAACAGCTGTTTTTTGTGCCCCTGATAAAATCAAAAGAAATCTTTCTTCTTCTTCCTTAAAATTGACCTTCCATAAGATTAACATGGCAACTTTGAGGGCCACTGGGGCGAAGCCCTTAACATACATTGAGCTCATTTTAAGAGAAGCACACTTCAGAGTGAGCTCTGTAAAATGACACCAAAAACATCAAAATCGGTTAAAAACTCTAGGAGGAGTTCTACTCACAAAATAACCCCTAGCAAATTAATTATGTATAGATTGATACGATACATTATTATCAATATATTAATACATGAATATCAAAAAGTGATGAACATACCTTTTTTTAGAAGTTATTATAAAATGAGAGGCATGAAGCTTATATAACTCGAATGTAAGGTTTTAGGGTTTCAATTATTTATAAAATTGGTTTACTCATGAAGGCGCTGAATAGCTGACTAGTGTACGAAATATATTAGTAGAATTTGCTTGCACTATAATTTTATATTTAGTTATAATTACTGTCTTACTTTTAATAAATTTAGTATGAATAATTTATATTAAAATTACCCCGATATATTATCAGAAATGACGATTGATTAGGACAGAGACAGTTGGGGTAGTAGACAGGGATCTGAAGGGGATTGAGTATGCACGGAAAGCCTGACGCAATTTTATTTCTGATTATTGTTATAGGCACTATAGTGATCATGTAAAGCCATGTTGCCGCCCCCCAGCGTGGTCGGTCGACATCGCCGGGGGGAGGGGGGAATATGATGGTTATTAAAACGCTTATAACTTGAGAACCGTTCAAGGTAGAACATTGAAAAAAGTGACAATATACGTCATAAAATATGAGCTTTAAAAAAGGTTATTACGTTTATAGTCGTATAGTTTTTATGAGTAAAGAGCATTTTTATTGGTAAATGAACAAAAATGGTGATTCAAATAAGCAAAACCAATAATTTTACTAAGAAAATCACTAAATAGGTCAAATATAGACATTTAAGTTATTAAAAGTGCTTGAATAAATAAATATAAGAAAGAATGTTGAACAGTTAATGTTACTGTAGAGATGTTTTTTACGTAGCACTAATATATACAAGTGCTCCGCGCGCGCCACCGGCGACGAAAAACCCCACATTTTTTACCTTGTTCTAGTTTTTTCTAATTTTTAGTATGAAGGACTGGTTTGACAAAAAAAAACGATTCGTTCCTTTTTTAAAGAACAGTAAATTTACTACAATTTAAAATGAAAATCATCTTGCAGCAATTCAAATTTCAAGCAAATTTTCAAAACATTTTAGTTTTTGGATAGCATTTGTGTTTTTTCACTGTGAAACAAGGGGTTTTCAGCAAAACTTATGAGGACTAATTTTAAAGTAGAGAAATATAACTTTAATATGAGACCAAAATGGGATTTCTACCATGAATAGCTTCTGAGATACAGCTATACTTCAAAGGGTGATCTATACATAACGTAAAACAAATACGAAATAGACAAGCAACATCCCCAATAATTATTGGAATTGTAGCTTTCGTTGTAATTTACCATTAATATTTAACAAATCAGTAGTCAACATTTCAAACAAAAATTGATTACGTCAAGTAAAGGAAACAATATAATATGTAACACCTGTTTAAATTATGATACAGCAAGCTTTATTCGTTGATTTTCGTTTGTGTTTGCTTTTATGTGACAACCCCAAAAAAATAAACAACTGTTGGTGAAGAATAATTTATTACCTAATTCTAAATTAATTTAAATACTTTCAAAAAACATGTTTTGTTTCAATGTAGGCCTAACCTAAAATTGTCTTAAGAGTATGAACCAACTCGGTTATTTCGTTTATAATAGTGTATTTAACAACAGATGTTTGAATTGAATTAAAATGCAGAAGTAAAGCTTTTCGTTGGATATTTGTTTGTTGTTTTATTTTACTAACCTAATATATAACAGCTGTTGGTTGTGAAGAATAATTTTACTAATTCTAAATTTTCTAATATGTTGGTTGCTATGGTAATGAATGTAAACGCATTCAAAGTGTTGCTAAACTTTTGATTATAATCAGCTGTTTTATCACTTATAAGGTTGGCAGTGTAAACCCGATGTTTCTCTATTTTAAACATACTTGTGAGATTCTGGGTTAAAGTTTTATTCCATCAAATAATGTTGTATCTTTCTTCACAACGTCCTACTCGAATTTCTAAGTGTCTTGTTTAAGGCAAGTACTTGAAAACACATTTAGCAAACATTTCCAAAGAGAAAATAACTTATTTTACGTTTTCGACTTCCGCGTACTAAGCGTTCTCACCGTGCTAAGAGACCAGATACAGAAGGGGTTTTATAATTTCATGCACCGAGTTGTGCTTTTCTGAGTTTAAATGGCAGTATTGAGTTCCCTTTCAGATGTTGCACAGTTTTCAAATTTTTTTGGCTGTAAAGTTAATTTGTTTTGAACTGATTTTATTTTGAAAATATTTATTTTAATAGGCCTACTAACAGGGGTATACGCAGTTTCGCCCACAGATATGAATAAATCTAAAGAAATATCGTCGAAATATTGAGAGTTCACTGGATCTAAAACGTATATTGAGTTTCAAACAAATCAATCTGTTTCCCATTTATGCTTACGACAGCTATTCGCCAGTAAGAGAGTGCGTGAACGATTCATGACATTAATTCCATGTTTAAAGTTTTTTAATAAACGTTTCGTTATTGTGTTTTGTGTTTGTAATAAATGTGCTATGTATTTTTTTTTTTACGAAGTTCCAATGAACTGAACGAGTGTAATATTTGATTTGATAATGATCTGAAAGTTAGTAGATCGAAACCGGCCATCTGCGAAGAAAAGAGAGAATAAAGGAATAGAAGTTGACGTTTTTTCAATAAAGGTTCGTTATTAAACTATTATAAACTGAGTAAAAATCAGAGTATTTCAACATAAAAAACCACCTCCGTCTAGAAACCACCATCTTGGAAGATTTCAAAAGATTGCAATCAACCCTCCAAACCAATAATTAGTTTTACGTTTGGTTAAGAGATCAATAAACGTAAAAAAACAATCAAGGATCGCAGGGAACATTCAGGATTGTAACTAGGTCAAAGCGTGGAAGTGCAATATCAGTTCAAATCAACGGATAAAACCACTTGTCTGCATAATGACTATTTAATGAACTCCTCTAAGCGGGCAATTAGTTAACCGTCGCATAGCAGTTTAACGCTTCGTTAAATTGATCCGATGATTAGTATTGTTTGTGCTAAGCGATTCGGTTAATTTATTTTCAATTCGTCGTAAAATATGAAAAACATTTTTACACGTTTTATATTGTATCAATAGTTCATTCTTTTAAGGCTTGCTTAGGCTGTCCCTAGCGGTCTAGAGGTTAAAGTCGTTCTGTCTGTTACAGTTAGAAGCCTAGTTACTGGTTAACGGTGTCTTTGTTCTAACTAGTATGGAGAAAATAATCCGTTCGTAGCATATAAGTTTTCTCATGAAAAACATACTTCAACAAACTTTGCAAACAGTAATAAACTAAAATTAGGAAGTTATGGGAACAAAATCACAGAACTAATATTTTTACTTATATTTAACAATCACCGTTGTAACTATGACAGCGAAGCAACTGATACAAGTGATCGGTGAGTTCTAGTTACTGTGCAATGAAGCTGGCTTTATACTCGATTCCACGTTCTCCGTGCAGTACAGAGCGCCCGTAAGCCATGCTATCCATACGACAGTCTCAGCGATAATAGCCAACTAATAAACATCAACTAACATGCAACGCTCGGTCAGTTGACGCAACTCGCGTGACAATAAACGAGATGTTCCCTGTAATGGTAGTAGCACGTCTATTCTCCCGTAAGACCTGAACTGCACGGTGAACCTGGAATCGAGTGTAGTTGAGAGCAGTTATTTCGGGCGCTTTCGTATCCCTCTAATCTTTCGTCATCAACATGCTTTCCTTCTGGGTCTAAATTGCCACTGCCTAGGTCAATTAATATAAGAAATGTTTTTGAAGAATTACAATTTAATATGGGACAACATTATAGAGTCGTTTTATATTTGTCTCAATCCATTGGACCTGGCAGACTGACTGATATATTATAATCAACTTACAGCCTTAATATTTCCAGGGTACCTTCACTAATCAATGTAGAAGTGCACTAGGAATATATTTTGCAAAATATAGATTTTAAAGGTTGAAAATTTGTAAAATACGTAAGTTCACGCCAAGCTCTAGAACAGATAAAATGGTTGATTTGAATCAAAAGCTTAGCGACACATTTCTAGATGTGACGTTTTCTGAACTTAAATAAGTTTGTTACCATGGCAACCAACTTAGAAAATTTATAATCAGTTCACCATTGCTTACAACCAACCGATTTTTTAGGTTAGGTTTAACATAAACAAAGAAGCCTTACAGTATTATAACTCATAAATCTGTTGTTACATATTACAAACAAAAAAGCTGATTTGGATCATAAGATGAACAAAATTATAGCTTAGGGCTATACTGAACCAACACACGTTTCTTGAAAGCATTTATATTTATTACCATAGCAACCAAATTGGTAAATTTAGAATCAGGAAATTATTTTACACAACTAACTGTTTTCTTAGATTAGACAAACACACAAAAAAAGGCTTATTATATCCTAAATTCAAACACCTATTAACATTAAAATTATGCCAACTTAATTTTTTACTAGGCCTATTTGAACAAATTGAAATACTACTTAACCGTATCAAATTTCGGTCATATTATAAAATTTGAAAATGCAATCTCTTCTCAATAAAACTAACAAATCTCTGTGCTATTCTCGTGAAAATATAATAGTATACAATAATCTGTTTACATTATCTTAGTCGAGAATCGCTACTGGGATTGGTGAGCGAAGCAAACAGGGGGTGAAGCCCTCTAGTATTGTAAAAAGGGATTTGTACTTTCAATGTTAAGGATTTTAAAATATTTTTACTACTCAAAACAAAAAACAAAGAAAGACTGTTACCATAATTTTGCTCTATCGTTCATGTTTAAACTTAAGCACTAATTTCTATATTTTTATTTTTAGTTGAAAATGTAATTTGCAACCCAACGTTGTTATTCCATTGTAGCAGATGTAACAGTTCAATAAAATACTGCGTATTCACCAAATCATTGATATCACCTTACACAGTTTCACGCTTTTATTAAACATTATGAATTCCAGGTGTACACGGCTGTTAAAATCATACAAGTTAATGAATTTGTAGGCCTAGTATTAACATTAGTGTTATTAAAGATATCAGTGTATACAGTTTGGTACACAAAGCAATGTGTGTTGATGACAAGCACTCCATAGTGAGCTGCGGACATTTGCATAATATTCGTCAGCAATAATTAGCACCGGGTACGCGAGGCTTAATATTCAAGTAATTATCCTCTGTCAAAGCAACCCTTGGTTTTGGAGATGACCAATCAGGGTTAGGCCCGGTGATTGGTAGTTCCAAATTATGCACGTACCGCACAATTGTGTAAAATAATCGAATTGCTAAATAATGGTATTTTTAGAATATCTGGAAACTTATTTTAAAATTTTACGATACGCAGTGTTTGATTCGAATATGCATTAAAGCATAATACAATTAATAACGTTATATTATGTACATAGTTATTCCATGAGGTAGTCATATGGGTCAAAATAAAGAAAAAACTTCCAATAAATAATTGTCTGAAAACGCTCCTTTCATCAGATATCCGACATTTTGTTGTTTGTAAAGTATCTAGAATAGCTGAACCGATTGAGTTTTGCAGGTTACTGACCAATGACTAATATCATTGTATTTGGATAACCTAATAGAACTCAGATCCAATGCAATATTTCGTTCCACTGGAAATTCGACGATAATGGCGCTATCTATTGGGGAAACGACGGAAGCTGTGTTAAACACCAATGCTACCAAAGATTTCTCCCTAGCGCTACCTCACGGCGCGATCATGCACTATTTTCCCGACAACATAATTTTCGCCACACTGCTGCCGTATGGAAGCAAGATCTATTTATTATTCATGATCTATGCTAATATCGATCAAAGGATAACTGTAATTCAGAGTCGAACTTAATTGATTAGTCGTGTAAATTAGTTACTGACTACGCTTTGTTCCAAAGGATGTTGAACCCGTCAAACTCATGGATGCTGTTTTAGTAATATGTTTGCATTTGCTTCGCCACCGCTGAGCAAGCAGTGGGAAGAGCCCTTTACAAAGTAGAAATTATGTTAAAACATCGCTTCAAAAGTAGCCAGTAATGTATTGACATAACTCAATAGAGTAAGAGTAATATGGGTAATCGTCTTTTATGTTATTACTGATTGCAGGCAGTATTTGGTATTGTAAAAAGTTAATCTTTTAAGTTTGTGATTATATAATACAACCATAATTACATAAACTATTGTAGCAAACATTATCGGTTTTAAGTTTGTATGTATAACCACATTTACCTAAAGTAATGTAGTAAACGTTATTTTAAGAAATTTTAAATTATATTTGTCAGAACGAAACAGATGACGGAACTAAAACAGATGGAGGGAGATAATGTGCCAACGATCCCATTCGCAATTCTCGCCCTCTTTAAGCTTCCCGTTAGATCTGCAATCTGGCGACATTCCAAACAACTAAACTCTCAAATAAAGACAGCGCTATTGGTGCCATTCTCACGAACTACTCTGTTTAGTAAAGGAACCATTGCAAACTCATAACAACACACAATGTTAAAATTAACTTACTTTAGTGTTTGTCACGTGTTACGAAATGAAATGGATTTTTAGGTAATTTTGTTAGACAAAAACAATGTTGATAAATGTTTAAAAATAGTATAATTGTATTAGCAAGTGCAATTAGGTAACAAGACAATAATATAGAGTAGATAGTTAAGCAATTAGAAATAATGTAAATCGCAGTGTTGCATTTTTATGTAGGCTAACATCAAAGTAAGACTAGACGGGGAAAACTAAGTTGGGGCAAAAGTTTTTTTTTAAATAGGGAGACAAGTTAATTAAATTACAACTGAAAAAACATGGACCAAGTCCGGGATTTGAACCCAGGACATTTGCCTTTCCGTGGCAACACTCTACCAACTGAGCTATCCTGATCCTCCAGATATTGGTCGATGTTATCTCACTTGTACGGTTTGGAGGATCAGGATAGCTCAGTTGGTAGAGTGTTGCCACGGAAAGGCAAAGGTCCTGGGTTCAAATCCCGGTCTTGGTCCATGTTTTTCTCTTGTAAGTTAATTAATTTAACCCTTGCTGAGGAAGCGTGTAAGCAGGTAATTTATTGCAAATTAAAAATAATAAGGAAGACAAGATTAGAAAGGAGGGTTTTTTGGGAAAGTTCTTGGGTGAAAAGAGAAGTCTTGGGAGACCAGGGCCTTCGTAGTGTAGGTGCCGGCGAGGGCGTCAAGGTCAAGAGAGACCAGAGCGTCTTTTACCAGCCCTAGTTGACGCCAGGGCAAGGGAGCTGATCTGTCCGAATGTCCTAACCACCGGGACAGAGGAGAGGTGGGGGCACAATTTGTGAAAGTTAGAGGGACAATTGTTGTACTTAAATTATTTAAATATTATTCTGGGTTGGAATCAGTTTATGTGGGGTTCTAGCATTGAAACTATTATTTGGCGTACAGCTGCTATTAAGCAGCTACCACCATAATAGCTGTCCAACGTATAGATTGGTAAAGGCCTTTGTTTTGGAGGTAAGATCTTGATATTTAACACTAGACAAACGTTGTAACTTATATAAAAATGTTAAACAGCCGCCGAAGATGTAGTAGTCCACTGAATACATAATTTAAAATAGTTTTTGGGTACCAGTAACAATGTGCCTAATTTTTTAGCTCCATATGTAAAGGTTTAAAAATATTAAGCCGTCCCTAGACTTTATACTCACTCTATAAGATCGGTTTTGAGACTACAAATCGTTTTACTAATCATTATTGGCAGCTAAAGGTCCATTTACACTAGTCACTTTCGATGTTCATCTTGGATGAATCAACCGAAGTGATAAGTGTAAATTGACTTTCACTTTCATTTCATCCAAAGTGTACACCAAAAGTGAGCGATGAAACAAGTTGACACCCTTAACAACGTTTGATGAAAGAGTCGCTCCTCAAACGGATGATTCAACCAGAGTGTGGGCTCAGTGTAAAATGTAAACAAACAACATGTTCATTTCCCCACGCTCCATTCATCAATTAGTTCGACACTGCCGTAGTGAGCGTTTTTGAAGTGAAAACTTCTTTAGGCGCGTTAGGCACTTTTTGCGTGAGGAAAAATCATTGAACTCGAGGGACGTCACCAACAATTAAAAGCGAATGTATGTTGTAGGAGTAACATTTAATATAACAGCTGATTTCACCCATCATCTGTAAACCCAGTGTATATTATAGTTTGAGGTTATGTTTACAACGATCCTATTACAACATTAATACATTGATTAAAAATACTTCTTAAGGGGATCCGCCACCTCTAACACTTTTTTTTTGTTTTTTTTAGGTTAGACTTTTTATATGCAGGTTTTCTATTTAGGACCTTTATTTAAACAGCTTTTGTGGTTTTATTTTTTTTTTACTATTTAGGTATTTTTAAACTAATAATTTATGTTTTTTTTTCAGCGTTTTTAGGTACACTTTTAAACTTTGAATAACTTTTTTATTTTTTAATGAATTCTAATTATTATTGTTTTATTTTGGTCCTAACAATACCTAGCAACTTTCTGAACATAAAAATTTTAATACCATTGCAGAAAAAAAAATTATGAAACTTTATCTAAAAAAAAAATATATATATATTTTACAAATTGAAAGAAAATATATAATTATGTTATCTTATTAGCTACATTATTTCTAATGTTCAAATATCACAGTTATAAGACAAAGAACAAGTGGTAAAAATTGCAAAGGCCTATGTATAATACTTTAGATTTTATTCAAACATATGTAATGAGAAATACAGAAAATCAGAACTTGCGGAAAACAGGCTTCAAAGTAGGCTATTACGTTTTGGTAGGCACCGGTACTCAACATCAAAACTCCCCTGCACCATATGTTGTTCCTTCTTTAGCTATTATATTTTCTGGTATATGTTATTTATGTCAAAGGGATACTCTTTATACTGTTTAGCACATAATTTGAAAGTAAAAATAATATTTACTATGGGCAAATGTTTTTTTTTTATCAAAATAAAATTTTTGTTTTCTATCGCGAATTGTAACAACTTTAATTTATTATTATTATTTAATGAAATAATGGTCTGATTTTCTTCAAATTTTACACACATACTCAGAAACATATGTAGATCAAGAAAATAACATTTTTTTTAAATGTAAAAAAAATGAAAAATTCATCGTTTAGAGGTGGCGGATCCCCTTAATAACTCGAAAATAAATTTAACTATATGAAGCTAAAATGTTTTCACTTCCGACGGCAGTCCCACGACTGCCGTTTTTTTTATTTTTTTTTTATTGTTGTTTTGAACACAAATTTTTTTAAATGTCACTTAAGTGGCAAGACAAGCATATGATATTGTTTTTTTTAAACTTACCACCAATACGAGTGCTTATGGAATAATAAATGCATTGACTATAGCAAATCTAATGCACTGGAAAAGGCGTACTCCGCAATGCTTGCGGATTTATAATTTTATAATTATAATTTATAATTATTACCATATAAAAATGGCGGCCATTTAAAATTTCTAAATCCATAAATTAAAAAAAATACAAGAGACAAAACATTGCTAAATTGTATCTCTTAAATAATGGTGCATAAATTATTAAGATTGCATGACTATTAATTGAGTTTTTGTAATTTTATGAAAATGACTACATGCAGATTGTTTGGTAACAATGGCAAAGTTTCATGTTTATAGTTCGAAAAGTTTACTGTTAAGTTTTATAAATCATTCCTTAAAGTCCTTATGCCATTATTCATAAGCCAAAATTGCGGTCATTAGTTGTATTTTGTAATACAAGTTCCTTAAAGTTTAAAATAAGTGTCAAAAATAGTACGAATTGAAGTAATAGTAAGAATTAAAGTAGGCGAGGTACTGATATTAGGAATTAAAGTAGGTGAGGAACTATTTGTATAAATAACTACACAAAAAACTACAAATATATTTACTTCAAACTTTAAAGAACATTTAAGTAGGCCTAAATAGTATGACGAAATACTAAAATAAGAAACTGAGGTAATGATTTGTTGTTTTATTACAATTTATCATTTAAAGTTACAACAATAGTTTGTTACAGATGTAAATCAGCTCGACATCGAAATCAGCTGTTATGATTTGAGACCCAGCTGTTAAACAAGTGGAATACGAGCATGGTAAATCGGTTACTATTTGGAAATGTTTCATTGATTACTTACAACAAAGGTTAGCTATAAAATATAATTTATCAAGAACTATAAATGTTAGGAACAAAATTTCGATATTTAGAAATTTAAAATGGCCGCCTTTTTGAAATGGTATTAATTATAAACTTGATATTCCATTTTATTTTAGGGCTCAAAGCTTCTCGGCACCAAGTATCTTTTTTTTTTAATAAAAGGAGTTATTTTTCGAGAAGGTGAGTGGATTGGTCCTCGTTCATTCTGAAATGATTTTTGTATTTCTCTGGATCTTCTGCCAATTCTCTCAATAGCGTTGACGAAGCTCCCAGATTTTCTCTTCTTGAGACCCATGGTTTCACCCATCAACGTCTTTGAGCAGTGAAAATTGTCGATAAAATTTCGTGCAGGTAGTCTACAAGTCCACGTGAAATTATAGCAATGCCTCCGCTTATAATACTTGAATTCCTTCTCAAACGAGACATCCTGCCACCTGGTACCATATAGCAGACACAAAACTGAGGAACAGTGCCAGTGAACGTGGGATGTAAACACTTAACTGGATGAAAATATGTAAACAAGGATGAACTCTGTGGGTGAATTCACTCTCATTGATTCACTTTAGATGTACATCAAAAGTGAAACCGTGTAAATCCTACTTAAGAAACAAATTATGCCTACAAAGTCATGGTTAATCCTACATCTTTACTAAACATAAATTATTAATTATTTCAGAGCTATACCACCTGATCGCTTCACTCGTCAATCCCCGCGGCGACTAACAGCGAAACAAATGCAAACATATTATTGTATAATCCGATATTTTCACAGAAATTCCAATTGATTAGGACAGGTGCACTTGGATTGAGTAAAGTGATGAAGGAAGCGTTGATATAGACCAAGTAGGGCACGAGTTTTTCGTGAATAACAGAAATTTGTTTATAAAATAGAGATAAATTTCGTACAACTGCAGGTGATTAAAGCATTAAATTTGTTGTTCTGTATATTCATAGTTTAGTATAGAGTTGTATTTATTTCACCCTTTATTGCAGGTCTTTAAACCTATAAAACAACGAAAGTAAAACAGAACATAAACATATTTTTCGCTGTGTTGTCTAAAACAATAACGACCGTTTCTGAAGCAATAACATTGTCATTTTACTTTTAGGGCTTTGTTGGTGAAGGAACAGCTGGCGACGAGATAAGAACTGCAAATGTCTTTCTTTATATCTGATAGACTTTTAAATCATGGTAGCAATGAATTGTTACTTCGGTTTGACATTTGGTTTGTGTGTGTTTTTTTATTTTTTATTATTTAGTCCGTAAATAATAAAAGTTACTGTAAATTCGAATTCAATTCAGAGCTGGGATAAAGTTGATTTGTCTGTTTGCTTTCAGTTACATGGCGTTTAGTATCGAACTCAGTAGAGTCCCGATATAATCGAGTTGAATGGGACCGAGAATACCTTGGATTGTGAAAAACACGAACTACACGGAATATGTAGAGGTTAAAATAAAACTACACTGTACTATTTATAGTTTTCGATCTCCAAGAAAATTTGTTTCTTCTATTTTATACGCAGTAAAAAATAGAAACTTATTTATTAATGAAATCATAAATAGTTTTTGGTTTAACTACACTGCAACGTTTACGAGTTGCGGTGTCACGCCAGGGGGATACGGCAGTGCCGGGAAAAGTTTGTTTCGATGTTATTTTTGTACAGTAGAACTTGGATAAATCGAACGTCTTTAATTCGAAATTACCATAAATTTGAAGTTTCGGTTCTGTCCCTTGAACTTTATATGATAACAATATACAAAATTATAGACAATTCGAAGTAAACTTCTTTAATACGAAGTTGTTTTTCAACACTAAAAATTAAATCTTGTGCTGTGAAAGTGATCGCTGGATAAATAGGTCACTGTCTGGTAGAAAGGGGTCTGGACATAGGGGGCAGGACTTACGTGTTTGTACACGTATTGTATTTCTAGACGCGGTACAGGTTTCCAAGAATTTTGCCTTCCGAGAATTCTTTACAAAATAGGTACCTATACTGTAGTTTGTCATTGATGCCCTGCCCAATCTCTGTCTGTTGTTAAATCTCGACAAAACCTTTTGTAAACAGAACAGAACAATCATCTTATTTATTGACACTTGTACTGCGCATAACTCTACCCCACTTATATGAACAACGTTACGGTTATTCCCCCTCTCCCCCGAACATGACTTTAGTTGTACAGCCAATGGATCAGAGCATTATAAAAAAAATGTTCAGCATATTTATACGGGCGACTTATTATAAAAACGCTCTTGACAGATTCATTCGAAAACAAAAATTTAAAGATCGGTATCCTTTCAAGCAGCAAGAATGTGTCACAATGCATGGTCACATTCTATGCTATTTATGGCTCAAATTATACGGAACCTCGGATTATCGAGACTCGAATTACCGGGACTCTATATACAGGGTGATTTAGGAAGAAACGGAGAAACTTTCGGGACGTGTTCCACTAGTTAAAATAAAGAAAAGAGTTCATAGAAACTTTGGAAATGCTTCGCTTTCCAGATCACCACCATTTTATTTTTTTACAAAATACTTATTATATTTGGATGTGGGAAATATATTGAACGTAAATTTTGAACAAATATTTCGTACTATGTCATCTTTTACTCATGTACAAAAAAACAAAAATTTTCTTATATTTTCAAAACGGCGGCCTTATAAAACTTAAAATGTAAAATATCTCGAAAAGCGCTAATAAAAAAAGTTATTTTTTAATGACAAACGTAACGGACTTTTAAACAAATATTTCTGTAACTTAAAACATATCCGAGTTAAAGGCTAAACACTGTAGTAATTTTATATATTATGGACAATAATCGAAATACAAATTTTAAGCTTAATTCTTGCCATAGATATTATGTTTCCAAACCTCCTTTATGCGAAACCAGGCAAACTGACGGTCGTAAATAAAGTGGAAACCGTAAGGATCTTACTGTTATCTAGGCGCCGTGAAAGGTAAAGTTCCGTGACTATTCTGACCTTCGAGGCAAGCTGTACGCAGTGTAGTCAAAAATTGTGTCACTGGCGTGTGTTCTCGAGACTCATTCAGCTTGGTGTCGCAAATGTAGATTATTGGGGGACAGATGAACTTAGTTGTTGAGCGAGTGTCGATGGTGGCTCTCAACAACACCGGCTCTCTTTATGCTTTACATCTCAGCTCGAAACAATGCTTTACCTTATACTAAGTTTTAACCCTCGTACTGTCAGGTCAGACTGCTCAATTGAGCGCTTGGCCTAGGTCTCACACTACTCAATTGACAACTTTACTTTGTATTGAATATTTCACCCATTCAAAATCTTCAAATCGCAACACAACAAAACCTGTTGGAAAGGAAATGATTTAAACTTGAATTTTTGTATTTACAAATTTGTTCTAAAATGTATATTTACGTATGTAATCATCGTTTTAAAATTGCAGTTTTCTGAAAAACTAATGCCGCGCAAATAAAACACAAAGAAATTACTCAACTTTGTCACTTTAGTAAAGCTCAATAGATACATTTTGACAATAATATAAAGATACCGTTGGATTCTTTAAGATTTAAATTTTCTAAAACTGCCTTCAAATCGGACGTCAATCTTATAGTTTCGAAAATATAAAGGTTTCAGTAAACATTTGCATTTGAACAGTTTTCAACCAATAGAACAGCACAATTTGCATTAAAGATATCTCTTACAATTCTAAATATTTGAATAGACTTGTTTAATCTATTTATATACCAAAGTTCAATCTTTCGTTTGGTGTAAAATCAAACCATATTTACGGTTAACGGGTTAGTTCGTACAGTGCTGAGAAATACTGACAAATGGAAAACTCAAAACTAGACTTTCTCACGCTGTCGAAGTGGCACTTCCAACGGTTTTTCACACGGAACCTCGTATATAATTCATGCGCGAGAAGTTTGATTTATTTGATCTCATTTTGTGATTAAAAAAGCTAATTCAAATACATTTATGAAACAATAATTTGCAATTATACAGTACAAATCTTTGATTTATTCTCTACACTTTGTTATAATAATATTTCATTTTTGGGCAGAGCATATATTCCTAAATTACTATTCAAACTAGGCCTAGTTTTGTTAGCAGTCTTGTAGTGGAAACATAAAACCTGGTGTTTTCAAAAAAAGACATTTGAAATAATTAATATATATTTTTATACAGTTCTATTTAGAACTAAATTACAAAACTTTTGTACATTTTGAAAAATTACAAAAAAAAATTGTACTACTTTTTATGTAGGCGTAAAGTTAAATGTTTTCCTTTCATTATGGAACACGTTTTGTTTCTTGAGCTAATAACTTCGTAAATTTTTCATCAATCAATGTTTTACAGGCATACGTGAATTATTTGAACCTTTCTCTACAAAAAGCTATGGAATACTTTTGGCTTGATTTATAATTATTAGGCCTACTATATTGGGTGAATTGGTGAAAATATGCTTGCAGCACGCACCAAAATGGCTTGGCAACGGAAAAACGTTACATCGACAGTTGTAGGGTTTTGAATCAATCAAACCGATCTGCAGATAAAACTACTTTGCGATGAAAACAAAATGGGAGTGATCTGGGCAAGTAGACATTTTAGAGCATATATTTACAGGAACTTTTCTTGACGTGGGATACTTGCTCTTAAGTTTGAAAACACAATTTCCCAACACCTGTATTCTGTCTACATTTAAATATTAAAATGTAGCCTCCTTACCTTAAAGCTTATAAATATACACCAAACCCTTGATTTATTTACCCCCGAACCCTCGTCAAAAGAAGATAAGACCTCCATCTTGTACAACATTAATAAAGGCACAAAGTTTCTCTTCCAAATTCTGATGATCAAACTGTCTCAACGCAACAAACCGCCTCAAGGAAGCGTCTTTCACTGACAGCGTCATTGAAAAATGAATAATTTGAAATTAGAAGCCTTTGAATAATTATCAACTCAAAGGGGGTGGAGAATTAATTATAAAATACACCCCTTGGCGACGATGAGGATGAAGGAAGTAGAACTTTTAATCCTGCTGGTGGAGGAAAAAAGGGGAATGTCCTTTATTGGAGTTCTTTTGTGTTTTGTGAAATACTAATTTGGTTTTCTTAAAAGGAAGACTTATTGCTTTAGACACACAAGCCATTGCAGTCTGTACAAAAATATAAGGTTACTATGGTTAATGAAGACTTTGGAAAAACTACGTAATTTTTTGGGTTCCGTAACTTGAAGGATTACCCATTTTACCGTCTTTCTGTTAACATGTCTGTCAGTAAATGCAGGTGTCTCCAGAACGCATTGAAGTCTTTCGATGAAATTCAATATACATGATGCTAATTTTAGTAGCGAATTTCCATAGGAAAGATAAGCTATTGCAGCGATTCTTATGATGAGACCTAATGTCGGAATTGGTCAATGAGCACCGATCATGGTCTTCAGAACACGTTTTGAAATGTTCAATAAATGAAGTAAAACAGTACAATTGAGATAACATCAACAAATATCTGGAAGTGACCAGGGTAGCGCTCAGTCAGTAGAGCGTTATCACGGAATGGTAAAGGCCCTGGGTTCAAATCTCGGTCACTATTTTTTCACTTGTAATTTAATTTAATTAACCCTTGCTCAGGAAGCGTGTAATCTGTTAAATTATTACATATCTTATATATTAAAAAAATTATGTTTTTCTTTTCCGAGTCCGTTCGGCTCTTCTACCCGACCGATTTTCATAACTGAGGTCTTAAATTAAAGGTATGCACGCCCAGATTTGCCATCAAGCATTACAAATCATGTATCTTTCGCCTTACAAACGTTATAATCAAATGCAAATTTCTGCTGTGTATTCCTTATGGGGGTTTTTTTTTTGGTTCTTTGTCCACTTTGCGTTCGTATACCGTCCATCCGATTGCTTTGAAATTTTGCATAGTAACACAGGTTAACCCTGGGAAGGTTTTAGGCCATTTACCGAAGTCCTAGGACATTAGGGCTACGCCCCAGTGGCCCTCAAAGTTTCAATGTTAATCTTATGGAAGAAAGATTTCTATTGATTTTATCAGGGACACAAAAACAGCTGTTCGTATGAAAAGCTTAAAACAGCTGATTTTGATCAACAACTGATTTGGATTAAATCAGTATCAAATGTAGTATTACATTTTTGAGGTTACATTGACAAACTAAAAACAAACACAAACAAAAATCAACGAAAAATGCTAACTATATTTTAATTCAATTCAAACATTGGTTGTTACAAACCTATTATATATAAAACAGCTAATTTGGATCAAAAACTTAACATAATCATTCACAGATATGTCGAGTCTTATATATTATCATCCGTTCAGCCGCTATTCACCCGAGAAGGAGCTCCGGTATACAATCCTTCAAATTTCCCATGTTAATCTTATGGAAATAATGTTTAATGAGTTCGAGTCAGCTGCCAAATAAAACAGCTAATTTATGCTCGATCACCTATGTACAAACGAGCAAAAGATTAACGAGATTCTTTATCGAATTTTCCACCTGCGAGCGAAGCGAAGCAGCCATCTGAGGCCGAAGGCCGAGCCGGGGTTGGGACGCGGAGCGTCCAGGGGCAGAGCCCCTAGTTAAAAATAATAACAATTCGACCACGCAGCAGAACCGCTGTCGTGAGTTGAGCAAATTTCCAAAAGTAAGTTTATTTTTGTATAAACTTTATGTTTTATAAAGTTTATGTTTTAGGGTTTCAACCAACAATTTGGGAAATAGGTCTTTTAGCGACAGTGCTAAATAGCTGCAAAATGGTTCGCACGCCAAACCGCATATTGGGTGTATCTTCAATACACAAAGCATTGCGTGTTCTGCACGCCAACCCCCGTATTGTGAGTATCTTCAATACACAAAGCATTGCGTGCTTCGCACGCCAACCCCCGTATTCGGAGTATCTTCAATACACAAAGTATTGCGTGCTTCGCACGCCAACCCCACGGTAGAATCCACCATATGGCATTGAACCGGATAATTCTATGGTATTTTACGTGTTGATCGATTTTGGGGGAACCAAGCGAGTTATAAGGTCGCGTAAAAAAACAAAATGTGCAGAATAACATCCTGCATTTATATTTGTAGAAAAACTAAAAAACATTCCCGTAGGAAAAATCTAAAAAAATAGTTAATTCCGCTAAAAAAACGTGCTTCCGATTATTGGATTTTTTGGCGTAAACAACCAAGAAATGTACCAAATTTGAACCAAATCGGACTTAAATTGCGGCCGCTAGAGTGCGAACATATATATAATTTTTAATGACACCCCAAAACGTGTTCTGGGGATCATGATCGGTGTTCATTTGCTATTCCTAACCTTGGGTCTTACCATAAGAGCCACTGCAATAGCTCATTTATTCCTATGGAAATTCGCTAATAATATATATATGCATATGCATATATAAATCATATGACTCAGTGGAAGTGACACAGCGTTTTTTTATAAAGAAAATGTTTAAATTGCCGGCAAATGCACCTAATTATGCCTTGTTTCTAGAAACTGAAATATATCCGATTTTTGTGTACACAGTTAAACTGCATTTGTTGTACATGAAGAAATGTTTTAAGCTGCCCTCAACTCGTTACCCAAATCTCCTACTAAAGCAGGTACTGGCCAAAAAAGTATATTTGTATAATGAGTGGCAAGTTTTATGTGAACTGTATGATATTCCCAATAATTATGTGTTTCCGAATTTTATGATTGAGGAAGTTATAACAAAAATTAAAACCAAAATAAAGTTAAATTATGAAGCATTGTTACACAACAGTGGAAGATCGTTAATATATAAACAGCTGAATTCTAATACAGATTATTTAAGTAGCAAAAGTAAATTTAATCTAATTATTTGGTTTCTGAAAGCCAGGGCGGAATTATTAAATTTAAATAAATATTCCTACACGGCAACATCTAAAATGTGCTCCTTGTGTAATACCAATGAAGAGGAAGACATTCGACATTTTCTTGCTGTGTGTCCCATACTGAAGGAATGTAGAAGACAAATTTTCGCAAAGGATGTGTTATCAGCACAAGAATTAATAGAACACTTGAATGGAAGACATTGGTGTAAAATAAGTCACTTTTGCAGTAAAGCCTGGACGTATAGGACTAGTTTAATCAAGGAGTTTAATTTTTAATTTTTAATTTATTCATTAATTTATTATTATTATTATTTCTATACATATATATTTATTTATATATATTGACTAGAAAGTGTGGTTCAGTTGGAAAATTAATCAATTTACTCTCTTTGATCTTAGTCTCTTTTGATTTTGTTTTTGTACGACCAACTAATTTGGATTGGCAACCCCTCTGACGGTTTTCTGACCAAGAGTATTGTCTGAAGTTTTGAGGAAATTGTAATAGTTTTGTATATTAGTTCAATAAAGACCTATTATTATTATTATTATTATTATATATGCATATGTGTTCGCAATCAAATTTTACCTCCAATTCGGTCCAAATTTGGTACACATGTTGATTTTCTCAGACGAGTTCGTTAGCCAAAATAATCCCATAACCGGAAGCACTTTTTTGACCAGAATTTATTTTTGTTTTCATACTAGAATGCAATTTTTGGGATTTTATCTAAATAAAATAAATAAAGGATATTTTGCAAATTAATTTTTTGCACGACCTTATAGCCCGTCTGGTTCCCCAGAATCTATCATAACGTAAAATACCGTAAAAGTACTTGGTTCAAATCCACGAATGACGACGGCCGGGATGCGTCCTCACGAAGCCAGTTTGTCCGCTGCGAGCGAAGCGAAGCAGTCCATAATTCGAGGCCGCAAGATCGAGAGGCAAACTCTAAGAGTTTTCCTCTGCTAACGTAACTAAGCTAAGCTTGAGCCGGGGATAAAGGCTGGGATGCAAACAAATAATTCTAACAATATATTTCGTACGAGCAGGCAACAGCGCTTTCGTAAGTACATCAATTTCCCAAATAGTTGGTTCAAATCCTTAAACATATAAAATAATTTTGTAAGTTTGCTCAACTGACGTCAGCGTTTCAGCTGCGTGATCGAATTATTGTACATCCAAATAATCTAAGCAGAACCAATTTGTAGACCCTTATTTAATACATTTATAGAAACTAGTTTACTTATGTACTACAGTGTTTTAAATGAAAAATAATCAAAACAAATTTCAACTGTAATAATACTTTTAACAGATCGGGATAGAGTATGAACGTTCATATTTTTATAATTCTCTAATTATAGGTAGGCTAAAAAATAAACACGTTCTCAAATTAATTAAAGGGCATGTGTTTGTGTAACTAAAACAGTGTACTCGAGGGCGGTGCACAGTTTGCGTTCAACATTTACTTCAAAGAAAAATACCTAATTACACAGTGCATTAATGTACGTCACCGAGTATTTTCTCTTTTGTAACTAACCTCAATTCCATTTACGTCATCGCCAGAAGAAGTACAGAAACTTTTAATGGTAAACAAAATTTTAATATTTCTAGGTAATGACAGAATGCATAACAAACTCATTTTGTGTTTACAAATACTACAGCATACCTGTTTGAACGTGGCGAATTAAGTGATGCAATGGGTATTCGTTCCATGATTTTAGTTACAATATGCATTTACATATGTAATCATCGTTTTAAAATTATAGTTTTCTAAATCAATTGATGCCGCGCAAGAAAGCAATAGGAAATTACACAAATATGTCAATTCTCTTAGGCTCAATATCGATCGCTAGAAGTATTTGGACAACAATATAAAGATACCTTTAGATTCGTCAAGATTTGGATTTTCTAAAACTGCCTTCCAATCAGTCGTCACTCTTATAGTTTCGAAAATATAAAGGTTTCTGTAAACCCTTGCAATTGGATAGTTTTCAATCAATTAAACAGCATTTTAGATTCGATATATCTCTTGCAATTCGATATATTTGTATAGATATTTTTATATCCATTTATAGACGAAACTTCAATCTTTCGTTTCGTGTAAAGGAAACACATTTACTGTAACGGTTTTATTCGTAGAGTCCTGAGAAATACAAACTTTTATTTAATTCAAAACTCTCTGTTCTCACGCTTTGGAAGCAACCGTTACAACGGTCGGTCACACACTATGTTGTATACACTACGTAAGCGAGATGTTTCATTTGTTTCATTTTGTGATTCAAGTAAAGCTAAGTCAAATACTTTTATGAAATAATAATTTACAAGCATACAGTTAAATTAATTCTTTGATTTATTCTCTCTTCACTTTGTTATAATAATATTTCATGTTAGGGCAAAGCATTATATTCCTAAATTACTATTCAAACTAGGCTTAGTTTTGTTAGCAGTCTTGTAGTAGGAAAATAGAAAATGGTGTTTTCAAAATAAGAAATTTAAATTTGATATATATATTTATACAGTTCTATTTAGAACTAAATTACAAAACGTTTGTAAATTTTGAAAAATGTTTACTTCTTTTTACGTAGGCCTAAAGCTGAACATTTTCCTTTCGTTACTGAACATTTTTAGTTTCTTAAGGGTCTGTTGTAGTGGCAGCCATCTTGGATTTTTATCCCATAAGAGCAATGTTAAATTTCAAACTATTTATTTCGTTTATTTTTTATCATAAATTTGTTTGCAAGGTCTCATTTTAAGCACAGCCTCAATACAACATTTACAACATTTAATTCTTATCCTGAAGAGGCGTGTCCTTTAAAAACGTCCAAACCTTTCAGGCATTTTAACGTTGTTCCATGGATGACAAAAGGCATTAAAATCTCCTGTCGTAGGAAGCGTGTTTTGCATGAAATTTTGATAACTGCCCTGTTGAACTAGTTATTTATTATAAGAAATATTGTAATATTTTGAAGAGAGTCATTCGGGATGCGAAAACCATGTCAAATGATAGGTATATTTTGAATACGGAGTACAAGGCTGGGGCAATGTGGAATATTGTTCGTTTTGAAACTGGAAAGACCAATGTCAAACAAAATTGTAATATAATTTTGCATAAAGGTGGCGAAGCAATTGACCAACCCATGCATATTGCGGAAACTTTTAACCAATTCTTTATAGATGTCACGGAGAAGCTAAACTTGAATCAGACGAGAGTGAGGCAATCTGTTTGTTGAAAAAAAGGTGATCGGAGTTCCAAACTCTTTGTTCCTTCACCAAACATGCCCTTCAGAAATTTATAAAATTATTAAGTTTAAAAAACAAGAATTCTGTTGGCTGGAATAATATTCCAAAATCAGTTATTAAAGCCAGTGCTCATGTTATTTCAATACCACTATCTGTTCTGATAAATCAGTCTTTCGAAACTGGAATATATCTAGAACATTTAAAGTATTCAGTTGTTAAACCAATTTTTAAAAAGGGCGATAGTAAAGAAATTAGCAACTACCGTCCTACAACTCTTATCTCAGTTTTTTCCAAAGTATTTGAAAAATCAATGATGAAAAGAGTCGTTTCTTTTCTTAGTAAATACAATATATTGAACAAAAGTCAGTTTGGATTTCGTAAGGGTTTATCAACTTCTTCAGCCATTTTTGATGTCTTAAATACTGCAATAAATGCTATTGAGGGAAAAAGCCAAATTGCTTCCGTTTTCTGTGGCCTCTCAAAAGCTTTTGATTGTGTAGATCATGGGATTTTGTTACAAAAACTTGAATATTATGGGATACGTGGGAAAGCAAATGGTTGGATTAGTTCATACCTGTATAAGAGAAAACAGAGTGTTATCTATACTGACAGCGCTCTGAACTCTCACCATTCTAAATGGGAAGTAGTCCTTCGTGGTGTTCCTCATGGGTCAATATTGGGACCATTGCTTTTCCTAATTTATGTAAATGATTTGCCTCAAAATGTTGGACCCGCAAAAGCAGTATTATTTGCTGATGATACTACTTTAACAGTAGTTGGCAAAAATGATACAGATTTGGTTGATGCAGCAACATTAGCCATGTCTACGGCGGAAGATTGGTTCTGTATAAATAACTTAAAACTGAATGTGACAAAAACTAAATTAATTTATTTTAGTTTACAGTCAAATCCTAAATTATACATAACGAAAGGTAAGGAAGTAATCCAAAGCTCAATTAATGTTAAATTTCTTGGCATTAATCTGGACTCAAATTTGAATTGGAAAAGTCGCATTTCATTCAGGTTTAGCCGAGTCACTGGCGTCAGTTTGCTTTGCTCTCAAAATGATTTCCTCTGTGACCAGTTTAAGAGTAATAAAAGCCGTTTATTTTGCCTATGTCAGTTCTCGTCTAAGATATGGGGTGGCATTCTGGGGGAACTCTGTTGAATTTATTAAAATATTCCGTTTACAAAAAAAAATTTTACGCTCAATGTTCCATCTAAATTATAATCAATTGTGTATACCTTTTTTCAAAAAACATAATATTTTAACTTTCCTTTGCATTTATATTTATGAAACTTTAATTTTCTTTAAGAGCAATCATAATTTATTTAAAATTAATCAGCACTACCACAAATACCCTTTGCGTAAAAAACTTTTTCAATATCCTGTCCATAGACTTAAATTTTTTGAACGTGGAATTTATTTCTCTGGTATAAAGTTGTTTAATATTTTTCCAGAAAATATTAAAAACTTAGATTCTATCCACAGTTTGAAGAGTTCACTCAGGTGCTACCTCCTAGAAAATGCGTTCTATTCTGTGGAATAATATCTTTCCACAGGTACCTGAGCCCAGTCTGCAGGTGTCAGGAAGGGCTTATTTGTTTTTAAAATATTATAATCAATAATTACATATATATATCCTGTATTAACTGTGTTTTTTTATTTTTTTGTTTTTTAATCAAATTTGTATGTAAATTTGTGTGATTTTGTGTATATTATGTATGTTTTATTATTTTGTACTTTTATTTATATAAAGTAAGTTATGACATGTCACATATTCCAATGGAATAAATCAAAGAAAAAGTGATGATAAGAATAAATAAAATAAATAAATAAATACGCATCCGTCTTGCAATTTACATTTTTTTAAAATGCTTTTTTGACACTTTGTAAGTACAAAGTTTGAATTTTTTTCCTAACACAATACAAAATTAATAACGAAAAATAATTTGCAAGCTGGATCCGAAATTTTATAAAGAATATTCAGTTTTTTTTTCAACACTCAAGTACAAAAGATAGACTTATAAAATGGTTTGAAATTATGCAATGTCAGCGCAAGAAATTGCACTGTTTAGATAGGGATATAGTGAGAGGCGTTTGCGTTCCGGTGGATTTCTCGTTTACTGGATCAGACCTTTAAGCTAATAACTTTGTAAATTTTACATCAATAAATTTTGTACTAGCATATATAAATTGTTCGAACCTCTCTCTACAAAAAAGCTTAGGAACAATTTTAAATTTTCGTATAATTACTATATTTGACAATTTTTTGAAAATATGCTTGCACACGCACCAAAATGGATTGGCATTGCAAATTTAAAAACAAAAATGGAAAGAGATATACAAAATATGATCTCGGGATGGTTATTAGCCGTCAGAGGGGAACTGAAAAACCTATTTACAAAATTCAAAATCACCTCGTCCCCACGTACAACCCCCAACTCCAAATTTTTAATGGACACTTTAATGTAACTTGTAATACATCAAATTGAAGCCTTTTAATATCCATACATTTCTGTGGCCAGAAAATAAAAATGAGCTAACACATTTGTTCGCAACGCTCAAAAATGTTATTTCGTTAATTATTTGTATAACATTATAATATTTAAACGACGGAAAGATTTATGCAAAATCTAATCTAGTGACAGTTATTCACCTTCACGGGGAACCATAGAAATCGAATTTACAAACCCTAAAACTACCCTCCGCCTTATCCCACCCAATCTAAAAAATGTGTATTGAACACATATGGCTTGTGATGCATCAAATTAAAGCCCTTCAAAAAACATACATTTCGGTGGTAATAAAATAAAATTGAGCTGTCGCATTCGTTCGCTACGCTCAATAATTTTATTTTTTAAGTTATTTTTATAATTTTATGTTATGTAAAAGACGGAAAGATTTATCCAAAATTTGATTTAGACACAGTTATTCACCGTAAAGATTATCCTTAGAAAACCCTGTTTACAAAATTTCAAAAAATCTCCCTCTCCTACCACCAAATCTCAATGATTTGTAACGGACACATACGATTTGTGATGCATCAAATTGAAGCCCTTTAAAAACCATACATTTCTGTTGTAATAAAATAAAAATCAGCTGACGCATTCGTTCGCTACGGTCAAAAATGTTATTTTATAAGTTACTGTTCATTACTTGGGGAACACCCTGCGTGCCCCACACGTCAACCCAGTTCAAACCTTCTATACACATAATCATGTTATGTCTTCTTTATAATAAATGTGTATGATTAATAATAACCCCGAAGCTAAGATGGTAAATAATGTTAAATGTCCAAATCAAATTATTTTATATATTTTATAACAGCAGTTGTAAGGGAAAACGAACAGCAATTCTCAGGTCTACGCTTTAATAAAAATCTAACCTAAAAGTTAGAAATACAAATAATTGCTTCAAAGTTTGATATCAGCTGTGAATGGAAACATTGGAGCAAACAGCTGTTTTATCTGTTATTTTATTCAATTGGTTGCTGCGGTAATACATTTAAATACATTTGTATTGGGTCCTCAGTTTAGGCCTAACCTAAAATTTTGCATGATTAAATTTACAAATAGCCTATTGAAAGAAAAAATGCTTTTATCAAAATTAATTATATCCTATCTTACTCAGGGATAATGTAGCTTTTTATTAGTAAAACTATTTTTATCAATCGGTTCAGTAGTTCCAGAGATTACCCTCTACATACAAAAAAAAAAAAAAATTTACCTCTTTATAATATTAGTATAAAGACGGAAAGAAATGTCCAAAATCTGTCCTCGGAACAGATTCATGACAACCTTAGAAAACCTAATTAATAATAGTGATAACACAAAATAAAACTAATCATTTTATGAAACGATTTTCAGAAACACTCCGTATACTGATAAACACAATACCTTAAATCATCATAGTACATGCGTCTCGTAGGTAGACGGTTGAAAATTTGGTTTGAAAAGTTTTACTAAATTTGTAGCCAAAAATATATTTATTCCTTTTACCTTTATTTTCCAGTAGTTAAGTCAACTCAAATAATAGGCCACAGCATATCCTTACCTGAAAACAGAAACATTATATTTAACTATACATTTTATAGTAACAGTAAGAAATAGCATACTTTTGGATACGACCAAAATTTAAATTTTGATTTAATTACTGTGACAGATGTTTCGACAATTACTGCCGCCACCATCAGGATTAGTGAACGTACATTACATACTAAAATGTACAAAACACATAAATACAGTGTCTAAGAAAACCCTTTATATGGAACACACCAATTCACCATAGGGAACTGATAATAACTTTTCAAAACACTTAAAATAATAAGTCCATATTTAACTATGTAATTTAATATTTCATCGTCCATGTCTATTAAAGACGAGATCTTTATCTTACGTGCTATACAAATAAATGATTTTTGATATTTCAAAGTTACTAATTTTAAAAGAATTATTTTGTCAAAGAATTTACAATTCACGAAGTATATTTTTTCTTTTACGGAAAGACAAAACGGTTTTTTTCGCGCGACGACTACGCAACTAAAACAGACTCATTCAAAGTCTGCTAATCTCTATACGATACGTATATAAAATTGAATGTTTGTTTCTTTGTCCTCTAAAGACTCAAAAACTATTCGACCGAATTCACTAAAAAAAAATTCACAATTTAGCCATACTAATTCCAGGAGTGTTTAGATATTACAATTACTATAGTCCAATGGGTTAAAATGGGGTTGCTAACAATTAACAATACCCACATGTTTAATACGCGCTCTACCACTTTACCTGATCATAAGAATCTTATTTTAAACTACGAGACACGACAAAATTAATTGTTCAATACACTCATTAAACCTGGTAGTTAATTTAAGTTAACGAAGTTTGTGCTTCAAAATGGTACATTTTTCAAGAGCACACGTCAACTGGCTCTCCCAAACTAAGGGATAGTACATACAAAAAAAATTCCCATTTGAATAACATGGCGTAATTTTTAAACGATATTTTAAAATTAATTACAGTGATATTTTGCATTTTTATATTTTTCGTGTAAAACTTTAAAATTACACTTCATTTGTAAAAATGATTTGAAAAATAACATCCAATAATGAACAACTAATAATTCCTTATCAAATTAAAATATACGATATCAAAATTAAATTATGAAGTTTACTACATTACAGGCGTTATGATAAAGATTAAAATGAACAAACGTGAAATAAGCCTACTCCTAATAAAAACATAACCTAAAACTAGAAATACAATTGTCCAAGTATGACATCAGCTGTGAATGGAAACCCATTGTAATAGTATATTTCGCACCTAGGGCCCAAAATGAGGTTTTGCAGGCTTGAGATCGTGTTTCAAGAGTCGAGAAATTGAAACGATCGAGAGCTGAAAACCCTTTCGGCCGTGGTGCAAACGCTATTTTTCACCACACTACACAATAAAATAAACACTATATAAAATTAAAAAAGAATATTTATTTAGCACACATGAAAATGAAACTTTGAGGTTATAAACTAGCTAGCTATGGAAAGTACAGTTTTACCTCAGTTGCTAGGCAACGGTGAAAATAACAATTATGTGTGTGCCACTAGTCTGTCGGCAATACCTATTGGATAATTTGCCATATGGGCCTATTTCATAACGAAATTGTGTTGAGATATACGTTCACATTTTAATTGAATAAACGAACAGCTGACTTTACGGCCCTATGGCAGAAAAGAGCTACTTTCGGCCTCCAAATGACGTTCCGAAAATAGCTGAAAACATCGTAGTGTGGTGAAAAATAGTTTAGATGTGCTTATTGTACCAACATCTTCAATTAGCTGATCAATGCATTTACAATGATGAAATATTTGTTTAAGCCTAAACAGATGACTTCAGGTTAGGTGTGTATATTAAACTGATAGCCTACATGTTTTAAATCTATTCATGGAACCACACTTTCTTTTTAATTATTTGTAAATAATTTGGGTTCGTGTTCAATTTGGCCCGACAGTGAACCTATGTTTAGTAACCAACTAAAAACGTTAAAAAAAGTGTTTTTACGTGTTTTTTTAAATGTGTAAGTGTGTATCGTGACGTGAGAGTTTTCTTGACAGTGACATTGTGATGTCGAAACCGCTGTCAGATGTGTTCAAGAAGGGACTGTTTTGAAGGTCAGTAACAAAAAAGAATTATAATTATTTAACAGCAAAGGAAGTAAGAGTATTCAACATGAACAATATTTGTAATTGTAGTATGTTTCCGACCAAATTAACCTCTTCTTGGATGACTATATATAATCTTTAGTTTGATTTTAGTTTGATATATAGTACAAATCACAGGCAGTAAGTGCAAAGCTTTAATGAAATTTTGCTTACTAATTCAAATATACAGTGTGTCATAAAACCATCGAAACGGATCGATTCATTAGCTTCTAGTTTAAAAGTATTGTCTATTTAACTTGATAGTTTTCAAATTATGGTCAACACCACCAATTATCCAATAAGGTGTCCGACTTTAAAATTTTTTAAGGAAAACCTCCATTTTGTGTTACATACGACTCGATTTCATACATAATTGTAAGACTTTTTGTTAAATGATGTTTTTTTTTATAAACACAATTGTTTCGCGTAAATTGGATTTTTTTTTTTTTTTTAATATTGATACACTTTGATTTTTGGCTACATCGACTTCCCATTTAAAAGATGCTTGGAATTACTTGTTTTATCAAGTCGTGCCATAAAGTTTATAAATTAAAAACACAATAATATTTTAACAGCCGGTCTAGAGTTATCGGTGAAAAACAAAAACTTATAACCTGATAACCATTTAAATAAATTTGTTTTTAAATTGGGTATTTTTAACAGTGTAACTTTTAAATGGGAATTAGTCTTTTAGTTTCTACCCCAAGTCGTATTTTTTTTCAAAAAATGAAAATTCGAAATTTCAAGTCAAACTTTAAAAAAAAAAGAATGAGTTTGTAAAAAAAAGGAAAGAATAAAAAAGTTTTACAATTATGTATAACATCCGAAACACAAAAAGGAGGTTTAAGTTAAAAGTTTTAAAGTTGTATCCCCTACAGGAAAATTCTATTACAAGTAGACAACACTTTAAAATAATTAGTTTATACACATTTTTCTATCTTTATCAGACGACTTAAAATCCAGCCGAGCCGTACTGATACTTTTTTGACACACTGTATACGTGGATATTCGGTAATCAGAAAAAAATATTTGAAAGAAAATGTTGAAACAAAAGTTACAGTCTTGTTTTCTACTTAAATTCATATTACAAACTTTTAATTTTGAAAGCTTCCTTCAACTTGGTAATAGATCGAACAAGTATAACTTAACATGCAATTCTCACATCGTATAGAATGTTTTATAAAGTTTTCCGGACAGTTGAGGTATTTTCTATCACCCGCCGCCGGCGATGCGCTCGTCCGCGTCCCTTCGCGAGGGGATTAAATTTTGATCCAATTGCAAAGCTTTTACCATTGTACGAACCGTAATTGCTTTGTTCGCAAGACGGGTTCTTTTAAAACCACTTTACTCTTTACACTTTCTTGCCTCGGGGAAATTGCGTCCCTCTCTCTCTCTTACATCGCTTAGCATCTCCCTCTTCATATCTTCCGTCAAAACTAATTTGTCTACGTTAAAAAAAAAACAAGATACTTTAAAACTGTTTATATTGTGTTAAAAACAAGGGATAACAGGCGTGCTTAAGTCACACCCCTTGAATAACCAACTCTTAGTATCCCAAACACTATTTTGTTAGTATCATTGTGAAAATAGTACGAAAGGTGACCTGTACCAGGACGAAACAGTTCATTGCATTGTTAAGTAACTGTCATCGTCGAGTTACTGGTATAATATACAGTAATTTGTTCAAGAAAATTACATTTCGAAAATTAAAAACAGGAAATCATAATTTTTTTAAGATATTTGGTTATGAACAGAACGAAAAATTTCAGGTGTGCTTAAGACCACATATGAGACGTATAAACATCTATTACAATAATCTGATATTTAAATTTACACTTCAAAAGTATAGAAAATAATGAATAAAAACACAATTTATGAAATTAGGAAGCACAATGTCCATTTCAGAGGTATTACCAACTAAAATATTTAAACTCAAGTTACAGAATGTGGAAGCACAATGTCCATTTCAGATGTATTACCTAGCAAACTATTTTAACACAACTTACGAAATGAGGAAGCACAATGTTCATTTCAGTGGTATTTTCAAGTAAACTACTTTAACACAAATTACGAAATGAGGAAGCACATTGCCCATTTCAGTGTATTACCAAGTAAACTATTTTAGCACAACTTACGACATGCACAAGCACAATGTACATTTCAGAGATATTACCAAATAAACTATATTCTCAGTTATAAAACATGTGTACTACATATAGTAGAGGGCGACGCGTGACGGAAAAGGCGTGACGGTAAAATCCGATTCACCGCCTCCAATTTTTAGACGAGGTGCGCCTTTTACACTTCAAAAACACGATTTTCTCTTTAATTACTTGCATTCAAGAAAGTTCGACTTTCCCTTTTTGCTGACTACATACACTGTACCGTTGTGAAATTGTTACTGTTGTATGCTAGTAACGAAAATCCAATAGTCACGTGTTACATCACTATAAAGGCCCTTTTGAGACAAGAATTTTGACTTAAGAAAATTTATTTAGAACACGCCTAACCAAAATGATGACCATTTATGCGATATTATTAAAATTTTGAATTTGTAAAGATAATTTCAATAACTAATTAAACTAATTATTACCATAACTGAACTTGATTACTAACATTAATTTTGTTTTATAATATAGTACCATAAAATGACTACGGTATTGGTTGGTGGTTATTGTAAACAATTTTTTCTCATGTCAAAATTCTTTTTTCAACTGGACCTTTACACTGATTTATCACATGACTATTGGCAATGAATACAGACCACTATAAGAAGCGAAACCCCAATGCTTTTGGTGGCGACGGGGGTGAGCCAACGATAATTTCTATTTCACCGATATTCCGCTAGGCTGCGCAGGTGCTGGTGCTGCGGTGGCGCTGGTAGACTGTACATTTACTCTTGGTTGGGAGTGTACCATATCTTACCGCCCGCGCCTGTTTTCCTTTCTGCTTTCTACCCCTCAACTTCAGTAAACCTTATACAATAGCTTATCCCTTTGTGTTAAAAACAAGTAATTAACTTTCAGTGCATTATAACAGTGTTTTTTGGTGTAAACCTTATTAGTAATTTTACATAAAGCCATGATAAACTATAACATTAAAGCCTATAGTTGTAGAAGTCAGACCAAACTAACTACTCTTTCTTAAAAACAAAAGAATGTGCAGTTTATAACTAATCTCTTTTAAAGAAGCAATCAGACTTTGTCATAAACATTGAACAAAGTTTAAATGTGCAACCTAAATGCTGGAAATGTAAATTTAAACCTAAATACAAATTGAAATGTTGTGGCTATAGAGAGCATGACCAAAACTATTAAACTGTCTGAAGTGTATTACTTTATCAATTCAAGACGATAACTAACAATAATGCAAGTTAGATAATTCATTTTGGCTCAAGGATGTTTCTGTTTGATTTCATTTATGTATTAGAAAAACTGCCAAACAAAGGCTCCCAAATTTGATCTTGTTACAAATATCTGAAAACTTTAACCTTGTCTTGAAATAGGCATACAGACATTAATTAAACGTAAATTCCTCTAGTTAAAGCTGTGCATAACATAACCAAATCTATTTAACTGATAGTCTAAGAAGGCTAAATTGTTCTAAAAGGCTAACAATTGTTCTTATATCTTAACAGTTACCAGAACTGGTTTAACCATTGGGATAACTACACCCTAATCTTTAAGAACCACCATCGCTTCTACAACTTTGCTCCAACTACAAAAAAAAATAATTTTAATATAATACTTTAGAAAGTGATAGTTACAAAGAATATATATGTATTTATATGTATACAAAAAAAAAGGAACCATATCGACTGCAGCGAATGGTTTTACAACTGTTTAAGTCTATTGTTATAATAATTTAGCTTGACATGTTTATTTAGGTTAAAGATTAACATAAGACAAATTAGGGTGGCGTGCTAGCAAAACTTTATATACAGACCCGAAGGGTTTATTTCCAATTTTGTTTTAAATATATACTTTATAGACGTCTCATGACTCTTGAATCTTAGACTTTTATTTAGTTTGTTTAATTTTCCAAATCATATTTGTTTTGAAACGTTGGCCAAACACAAAATCTTATATACAAATATTATTGTGTTTAATATATTTCTTGATGAAAAATAATATATAATATACATCTACATCTCTGTAACTGGTACCAGAGAAAAATAATTATGTATTTTGTCTGTGTATGTTTTAAAAAATATATATATATTTTTTAGCCGCTAAGGCAAGTGTATAAAATTGTTACTGGTTTCTTGTTTAAGTTATAAAATTGTTTTTGGGAGGGTTTTTCTTTCTTTTGTAAAATAAGGGAGGGTTTTAATATTTCAAAGTATAAATATAAAAATAAGGGGCTTTAAGTAGACCAAAAGGTGTTTTTTTTTTTTTTTTTAAATAAGGGCATGTAAATTTTTAATTCTAGTTTACTTAAGAAGAATTGGAATATATATATAAATATTGTTCACAAATAAATTTTTGTATTTTGATCAATTCAATAAGTTTTGTTTAAATATATCCTTTTGTTAGTGGTTGATCAAGACGTCTGATTTTGGGAGGAGTTTTATATTTTGGTAAATGGCATGGTTGTTGTTTTTTTTTATAAAAAAAATTATTACCGTATATCACGTGCTTTCAAACCTTCTCTCTCGATCCACGAGACCATTTAATAATTTTGTTAGTCACAGAAAGTACGTGGTGTAATATAAGTTACAAATGCAATGAACAGTGATAATAAGTTAAAAAACCTTTGTAATAAATTATTGTGATTATGTATGTATGTCTGCTTATTGTTTCAAAATTTGTAATTACTCAAACAAAGTAATTCGTTTATAATAAAAAATAAATTGTTCCTAAACATATGAGAAAACAAATGTGTGGTTTTGTTTATACCCGCGTGACTATACATTTTTAAATCTTTCATTTTTATGAGTGTATACCTTGTTTTTATTACAGATGGAGAAAAGAAGGTTTTTGCTTAGTAGAGATAATACGTGGGTCAATTATTATTGATTAGTGTTGCCTACATGTAACGTAACGGAATTATTTTTACTATCATTTTGGTAAGTTTCCGGTTTAACTTTGCAAAACAGATGTTGGAAAATTAATCACAGAATTAATATTTTGATATAAAATGTATTACGTTGGCCAAAGATACTTGATAAACTTTTAATTGTATTCACTACCAACAAACACTATACCAATTCAATATAATGGTTAGTGTTAATTGCTACAATCAGGACCCTCAATGCAGCCCTTCGCACGGGTACAGAAGTATTTGCTGCATGATAAGGGTAAGTTAAATTCGCCGCTTTTTTCGTGTGCAGCGAACTTGAAGCGCTGCCAATGAGTTTCACTAGTCTCGAGACACTGCAAAACAACTTGTGCCGCTCCAAGCGGAATCAAGGTAAACTAACCTCAGCGCGTCCCCTTTTTGTCCATAAGGTTTCGCTTCTTATAGTGGTCTGTATTCATTGCTATTGGTCCCATTTGAAAAATTTGAGTTACCCCCTCTACAATCCCTTTCGATCAAAATTGAAAAATGAAGGCACACTATGGAGGCTATTCTTACCTGAGAAAATTCCTCTAAACGGAATTATAAAAAATAATGTTAAATTGTGAGGGAGTGAATTCTGTTTTTCACTATTTTAATAATATCACGCAGTCATCATTTTGGTTCGGGTGTCCTAAAAAAATTTTCATTATGTCAAAATTGTTGTCTCAATAACCTGTTGTCTCAATAGTTATATCTTAACAAATAACCAAGATCACTTTATAACTAAACCCAAATAACTAACCCCCTTTGATGCAAGTTATTTTACAGCCACCCTGTATATATAAGAGGTATTGTCCAGACTGAATACCTGACTGACATAGAATCAACGTGGAGCAAAAACTACTTAAAATACAAATACGAAAATTTAAAGACATATTCTTTTAGGTTCATAGACGCACGCAAAAAAGAATTTTGCAAGATTTGAATTTCAAAGCGTAAAAATAGCGAAAACTAATGGTTACACTGCCAGTGATTATTAACAGATAAAACAGCTGATTTCGATCAAAAGCTTACAAAAGAATGTTATTATTTATGTTTTTGGATTCCTACTGAGACAATGCATGTATTTAGTTAAGAACCATATTATTAGCGAATTTCCATAGGAAAGATGAGCTATTGCAGTGCATATTATGGTGAGACCTAAGGTCGGGAGTGGTCTAAGAGCACCGATCATGGTTTCATAACACGTTTTAGGATGTTATTAAAATTTACGAACATATTTGTATACATGTGTTCGCACTCTAACGGCCGAATTTTACCAACTGTCCAAACGGTGGTTTTCTAAGTAGCTAACGGACGAGTTCGTTAGCCAAAAAACCAAAAAAAAAAGAACGTTTTTAACCGGTAACAATTTTTAGAGATTTTGGTACTAGAATGAAAATGTTGGGGGTTTTCTCTAAACAAAATTTATGTAATATATATTTCCGCACATTTTATTTTTTTAATGACTTTATAGCCGGTCTGGTCAATCAAAATCAATCAAAACGTAAAATACAATAAAAGTACTTTTTTTAAATCCACGTGGGAATTTACCGAGAGAGCATATTCTGATCAGAAGTCGACGACCAGTTTGTCTGCTGCGAGCGAAGCGAAACAGTCCATAATTCGAGGCTTCAAGGTCAAGGTGCATACTCGCAAAGCGTGAGACCTAAGCCGTGGCGGAAGACTGAGGGGCAGTCAAATTTGTCTAATATATTTTGTACACGCTCATAGATGTTCAACAAAAATTTACAAAATAGTTGTTTGACGAACTTATTTTTGAAATTTGCTCAAATCAAGTCAGCACTGTTCAGCTGCGTGATCGGATTATTAATTTAGTTATAATTCTGTAATTTTAACCGTCACTAAAGATGATCTCTTGGTCATCAAAACAAGTTAGAATACTAAACTTTTTTGTGAGAAACTGGACTTAATATTAATTTATGTAATGTTTCTCTCTTACAAGTCCAGTTTAAGTATAAATTAAATTTTGTATATACATTTAATTACCGTTATAATCTTTTTTGTGTTTAGGTTTCCCATACTATTCTAGGGCGATGAAAACCGAACCGGGTTTGCAACGTTTAATACGAGGCTTGTGTAAGGCAATAAGTACATGGGCGCCCGTATGATATTTTCTAGAAGGGCTAGACCGGGGTATGGGGCTTAACACGTTCACTTCAGCTAAGGACGCACATGTGAGCTTGACACTGAACACTATGAGAAGCGGCCGACGCACAGTGCTTCGTGCGCCAACCCCTATATTGGGAGTAATTTCAATACACAATGCATTGCGTGCTTAGCACTGAAACCACCGTATTTAAAGTAATTTCAGTAGACAATACATTGCGTGCTTCGCACGCCAACCCCCATATTGGGAATATTTTTAATACACAATGCATTGCGTGCTTCACACACCAGCTCCCGTATTGGAAGTATTTTCAATACGCAATGCATTGCAGATCATTCTTGAACTCTTCTGAAAAATAAAATAAGTATATGTACATAACATTTAAAACGTATTTTAGTGCTAATCTCTTTAAAGAAAAATACCTGACTGTAATCAATAATTTACATATTTTCCTTTCGCTGGGAGCTATGGGGGGGGGGGCCTTGGTCACCCTCTGCCCATAGGTATGGGTGCCCTGAATGAGTAAAAAGAAACGACCGACGTAAAGGGGAGAAAACAGAGGCTAACCGCAATTCCGTTCATTTCTAGGTGTAGCTGTTAAATGTTAAATAAGTAATGAGTAAAGAGTGGAGAAGACTCTGCCATGAATAATAAATAACACTTGGAGAAGCATTTCCGTCAAGAGCTGTATTGGAAGGGAGCAGGTTTATGAAGAGAATCAAGCTTTACTTGTCTGTCTCCGACTTATTTGTTCTCTCTCCTGTAAAAACTTACCTCATGTGTTAAGTTTGTCTCGCAATATCTTTCACACTCTACTTTCCCCTTCTCTCTCGCTCTTTCAATCTCGGTACGAGTAATTTTCTTCTAGTTGCATTAAACTCATTAAATTCACCTTGCCTCAAACTTTAACCTATTTTCTACAAGTTATTCTGTATTGTTTCTTCACTATCTATTTCTCCTTCCGTCGCCATCTTTTTCTCGTCTCATACACAGTATTAAATCTTACAAAATGTGTATCCTTATGCGCATTTATTGTCATTCTTTGCAAGTTACAAAATTAAAAAAAAAACTGAATAGTGAGAAAATACTTAAAAAAACCAAGATTTATAAATAAAAAAAACGCACTTTTACAAGGGATAAATAATAAAATTGTATTCAAAATGAAATGAAATGCAACCATATAAAAAAACACTGAAACAAAGTTTCTAAATAGCAATTTAAAATTTTTACAAAAAGAAATGATATATGTTCAATCCATTATAAAAATTTTCATGTTACTAATGATTTAACTAATATGCCTATTACTTAAATTGAATACTATATTATGATATGATTATAACGTAAATAATATATTATAACAGGCATATTACTTAAATACTAAATTATAATAGTATTAATACTTAAATTGTAAATTATAATAGGCCTTTTACTTAAATAATATAGTATGATAGAACATTAAAAAACACTATATTATAATAGGTAAATTACTTAAATGCCATATTATGTTAGCGTATAACTTAAATGCCATATCATAATAGGCATATTACTTACATACTATATTATAATAGTATTAATACTTAAATTGTAAATTATAATAGGCCTATTACTTAAAATAATATATGATAGAACATTAAAAACACTATATTATAATAGGTGAATTACTTAAATGTTATAATATGGTAGCCTATAACTTAAATGCTATAACATAATAGGCATATTACTTACATACTATATTATGGTAGGTATATAACTTAAATACTATATTATGATAGGCCTATTACTTAAATGCTATATTAATAATAGGTCTAATAATTAAATTCTACATTATGATAGGTCTACACATTAAAAATGTTATATTATAATTAGCCTATTACTACAGGTACTTTAACATAATAGATATATTACTTAAAATCTATAGTATAATATGACTATTACTTAAATACTACATTATAGTATGCCTAGATGCATAATATTTTATATTTAATAAAATGTGCAAAAGAGAAAAACGCATGTCAGATGATATACTGATTAAATTCAATCCACTACAAGCGTCCGTACTTGCGTTACCATGTTGAAGGATAAAGCAAAGTGACTCACTTAAAATTCTTAGAGTGATTATTAATTTGTAAAGCGACTGTATTTACATGATTGCGTCTCTGTCATATATTATGTATAGGTTATCGCTACCCCTCAACCTTCCTCTGTCAATTTAAGTGCCTCTGTCCTAATCAATCGCCATTTCCGTAAATATATCAGAATATACAATAATCTGTTTGTATTTGCTTCTTCACGAGTCTTCATGAGGGTTGGTGGACAAGGTGAACAATGGGTACTATATAGGCAGACGAAATGTATAAACACCTTAGACTTAATATTGGTTCTTTCAATATACAACACGCACAAAATTTTACAAACGAAATTTCCAAAACACAGGCTTCATTGAATTTCCCTTTCCCAATACAAACTGCACTCGCTTTACATCTTTCAGTTTTTCCTTCCCACAATATGCCCTCCCCGTAGGGAAATCAAGTTTGTTACGTTGGCAGACCTGTAAGCGGTACTCTGTCACACAGTCTTTGTTGTTAGGAATGACAGATCCCTTCCCTACAGTCACGCCAACTTCTTAGATAAAGCTACGCGAACGCGGCACTGTTCCAACGGGGAAAAAAAGGATTTTCTTATTTCAGCTGGAAAATATAAAATGTGGGAAATAATAAAAACAAAACCAAAACGTGGGATGATCAGGCGTACGGTTTTAAATAGATTGGTTTAAAAATACGACAGGAATGTGCTTAGACTTTAGATAAAAATATTCTGAATACTCGTACTACACCTTCTTACACTTAGATAAAGATATGATTCATGTTTTTACATATTCGATTAATAAGTTACGTTAGGGTCGATTTAGAAATGTCGACCCATTTTAAATTGGAATTGAAGTAATACTTTCACTTATACAAAGGGGAATTCATTAGGTTGAGTTTAATCAGAGTCGAATCATGGGAGCTGGGGGAAACGTTCCTTAAAAATGTGTCTCCGGTACTATAACTTACTGGGTTAAAATTCTGGAGACACCCCTCTAACTCTTTAATGAGTGGGTAGAGGAGAGCCAAATTCATAAAATGAAATCATAAAATTGGAAATTTTGATGCTGGTCAAATTTTGTAATTTAGACCCTATCGTAAACCCTTCATTTCAAAGGTATTGATAAAAGAAAACTAGAGGTCTCTGTCTGAACTGTACTCAAAATGGGGGTAAATAAACCAAAAGCAAAATGATCAAATGAAATTTTATAAACAAAACCTGTAACTAAACAAACACCTCTCTCTGAGCGTACAATTATTACTAAAAGTTCGGAGCAGTCACTGTTGTAATAACGTGAGACATAAAATTTTCACAGGAAATGCTCAAATTGCTACCCTTCAACGGCTTGACAATGTGCTAGTATGGTGTGTAACTACTCGCGGCAATCGAGATATTCGTTGGTTTTCCTGTACGGTTCGATTTCTGAGATTATCAATGACCTGTGGTTTTGTTGTGTAAGCTATGTCTTTGACATGACCAAATACGAAGTAGTTCAGTGATGACAAGTCCGGCGGTCTGGCAGGCCACCCAATAAGTCCACGTCTATCCATCCATGGATTTGAAGAAAAAAAACATTATTTAAATAGTGTCAGACCATAATTTAAAGCAGCTCTGTCTTTTTGGAACCAACCTTCTTCAAAATCATTTATTTATGTCTAGATACCTTAACTGATATATTGTTGGAGCACATAGCTTAGTACACATTAGTACACAATCAGCAGAAAGGTTCCCTTCGATTATGAATGGTCCAATAACTCGTCATCCCATCATAATAAACCAACGTTGATTTTTTGAAATGTTGAGTGTGTTACTCTAGCATCCCAGTAAGAGTTGATACAATCACATTACAGCCATCTTAAAGTTACACATGTTGAATCGCGACCAACCCGATATTTCGAACTTAAGTTCTTGCTTTAAACAGACTTCACCAATATTTTACGCTGACGTATTAACAACTCTGCCATACGGATAAGCAAAATTTACCTGTTCATCATTAAACACCTGTAGCTCTGTACACAAAATTTACAAGTTTATTATTAATACATTACACAAATTATGGATAATAAATCTTTCTTTTAAGACTATTTACCTCTGTGGAATTTTAAATAGGCCCATCATAAAACAGATGCGAGGGAAAATATAAAATACTAAGGACAATTTTACAACTGAAAATGCTCCTGAATTAATTATTTTTATTTGATAATTTTAAAATTTTCCCAAAGGAGGTCAATATTCTGTCACAAACTAATGATCTAAGGCATTTTGATTTAAAAACTAGGATATAACATAGTGGAAAACTTAAAACCAAAGTCTAAAATTACTCAAACTGTAATCCATTCACAGCGACACACTGGTAACAGCGCTCAACAAATGATTCGTACGTTTTTAAAAAGAAATCCTGAGGTATTCGTAGAAGTTCATCTTCAATTGCTTGTTTTAAATCCTCAACATTGTTGAAGTTGTGGGAATAAACATGCTCCTTTAGGTAACCCCACAAAAAGAAGTCACACACAGTTAAATCTGGGGATCGGGGTGGCCAATCCAAAATATTACTTCCACGACCAATCCAACGCCCATTTAGGTTGCCATTTAGTGAGTCCTTGATCTAATCAAAATACCTTAGATCATTAGATTAAGACAATAAAAATATTTTAAAAATTTAGAGTAATTTAATTTTTGTTACAAAATTACTAAGGTATAATTTAAATACCTGCCTATTTACAGAGGGAGAAAATTAATAAATGTTTCATTATTCCACCATTTTGTTTGTGCAAGTGTTGTACTGCTAAAACTTTCACACAACATTGTTAAAGCCTCTATTGTAGGGTGTGTAAAGTTTCAAAAAGATTGATTAATTAATTGGCAAGCTATACAAAATTAAACGTTTAAACCTCTTCGTGGGACACCCGGTGTAATAATCTTGCATTTTTAAAGCATAGCTGATTAGGCTGTCTGCTTGGTTGGATGGTATTGGTTGAAACACAATAACACAAAGACACTTTACACATAAAATACTTTTATAAAACTGGGAGTTCTGTTAAAGGAAGGGTCGCTTCACTCACATCGCTCAGACAACCGGTGACGTACTTACAACTAACTCCATCCACCCGCATGAGTCGTCTACCGGGCTTCAATTTATAAAAAAATAATTTATTTTATTTGATATTTTAAATTTAAGTCTACAATATATTTATATTCTACACATAGTTACAAGAAAAATGAGACGAAATAAAGTATGATTTAATCACTACGAATGAAAACTGTAGGCTTCTGCATCAATTTCGGCAGTCTTCGTAAAGAAAACTTTCCCAAGAATCTTTGAAAATGGACATGAGTTACAGGTATTTGAGAAGAATACTTAGGTATAACAAAATAAATATTATTAATTTCAAAGAATGAACAATCAAGTTTTTGAAAACGGAAAAAGGAATACTTAAGTGTTACGCATCTAATAGGATGAAGTGACCCTCTTAGTGTGGTTATGATGAGATTACGTTTAGGTAAATTACGTTAAATTTATTTGGACTAGGTGAGGTCCTAGTGTAAAAATGGTGGTGTAACAATGGTTTAATACAAATATTTAAGCAGAAATCCGTTTGCTCCGTGTGATTAGTTAGGTAGACAACAAAGAACAATGCAGTAACGTTCCATTTAAAAAAAAACTGTCTGACGTCATTGACCTCCCCTACTTTTGAATTCAGCGTAAAAAACTTCCATGAATTACTTACGATCATGCTCTTCTTCTCCGAGCCCAACTCATTTCATATTTATTTCGAAGGTCCAACCAATCAAGAAATGAATTGCGGTTTTTAAATTCACAGGTAGACATATTTAATGCTTACTATAAATTATAGAGTCATCGGCGAAGGAAGTTATTATTGCAAAAAACTAACTGTGCACAGTGAATGATTATTTTTCTAAAAGTTTCAGAAGGAAATAAATATGTTTACCTTCACCCTTTTAACTTAAACTCAAATTTTAAACTAATTTTTAAAACAATTGCATGTTAAATTACCATATAACATTGCGCGGTTTCCAGGCAACTGTGTTTTTTACTTTCTCCACTTTTTACTTTTATTTTCTACGTAGTATACGGAGAAAGTATTGTTTTCGTCCAAATTTTCAAATTTGAATTTTTAGTGAAATTTTCTGTTTTGGTGCCCCCGGAACCGCAAAAAATTGTTTAGTGGAATTATCTGTGTTGGTGTTCCCAGAACCCAAAATATTTTTAGTGGAATTATTTGTTTTTTTGCTCCCTGAACCAAAAAAGTGTTTTTTGATGATGTCTGTCCGTGTGTCTTTTAGGATGTGTACAGAGCTAGAGACCATACCAAGGGTCCGATTTTGATGTAATTTAGTATGTAGATGTAGTTCTTCGATATCTCTAGGCTTTATTTTCATTGTTTCAAATTTTTGATTTTTAAGGGATTTTACCCCAAAAAAATGGCCAAAAAACGAGAAAAATCTAAATTTCTCAAAAACGGCTCTAACGATTTTGATAAAATTTGGCTTATTTGAAGCCCTTAATGTACCATATCATATTCAAAAACCGCATATTTCTAAAAATTCTCGTTTAGGTAATAATAATAATAATAACTGATTTTTGGGGGTTTTTGGCCAAAAAGGGGGTTGTTTTTCAAATTGTTCAAACCCTTTTTTCGTGCATCTATACAGGCCTAATTGAAATGTTTGGTGCAAATTTGTTCGAAATCTTTGGTCAAAACCAACCATTTGGGAAATTGGTCTACTCACGAAGGCACTATATCTGACTGAAATATATTAGTCGAATTTGTTTGTAGCTCAGCCTCCATCCTCGCTCACGAGTTGCTTCATTCACGAGATGCCCCACGTGGGTTTTAACCGGGCACTTTCTTGGTATTTTAAGTTTTGATCGATTTTTGGCAACCAGAATGGCTGCAAGGACGTATAAAAAAACTGTACAGAACAATATCCTATATTTATTTTTTTAGATAAAACCCCAAAAATGATTAATTTTAGTACGAACAATTTAAAAAAAAACTGTTATTGAAATGTAAACAATAACATAAGGTTACCTCGGCAAGAAGTATTTGCTGACGGTAGAATCGGATTTTACCGTCACGCATTTTCTGAAACGCTCTATTGTGAAACGCTCTATTACGTCAGTTTGAAAAAGTTTTGGTCTTTCCGAGATTTGAATCAACAGAGTCCATCACCATAGAATAGCGCCTTAGCTGGTTAGGCCACGAATGCAATGCTAATTTAGTATATTTGAGTTGGGTATATAAGTGTAACAGATTGTCCTACGTCATAGGCTTAACCCGTTAATTTTAACACAATGTATAGTTTAATTGGTAATAACTCTGAAGTGGACATTGTGCTTAATCATTTCGTAAGTTGTGTTAAAAATGGACATTTTGCTTCCTCATTTCGTAAGTTCTGTTTAAAAGTTTACACTTCACCCGTGTGGTCTTAAGCACACAATTTAATTTTGTTTCCCTTTAAAAAAGTGCTTTCGGTTGTTTTATTTGTTTGTTAACAAACTCGTCTGAGCGAGAAAACCAATGTGCGTACCAAATTTGGAACAACTCGGACGTAAAATACGGTCGCCTAAAGTCTCATAAAATGTTTAATGACACCCCAAAATATGTTCTAAGGACCTTGATCGGTGGTCATTGACAGCTCCCGACCTTAGGTCTTACCATAAGAGTCACTGCAATAGCTAATTTTATTTTCTCACTATACTATAGTATAGAGAAAGTATAGTGATAACAAAAAAAACCGATGTTGAGATTTTTGTGGAAATATTCGTTTTGGAACTCCCTGAGTCCAAAAAAGTGGTTTTTATAGAATGTCTGTATGTCTGTATAAATACAAAGCTAGAGCGAAAACTATTCGATCGATGACAAACAAATTTGCACCAGACGTGTCAAGTAGGCCTGTATACGCACGAAAAGCGGTTTTGAAAATGTTTGAAAAACAATCACCTTTTTGGCAAAAAAAACCCCCAAAAATCAGTTATTATTTTTTTATAAAAAACCGTTCTAACGATTTTTATAAAATTTGGCTTATATGTAGCCTTTAATGTACCCTACCATATAAAACAAAACAGAATCTTTCTAAAAATACTCGTTTAGCTAATAATAATAATAATACCTGATATTTGTGTTTTTTTTGGCCATAAAGAGGGTTGTTTTTCAAAAAAATTCAAAACCTTTGTTCGTGCATCCATACAGGCCTAATTGACGTGTTTGGTGCAAATTTGTTCGAAATTGATCCAATAGTTTTCTCTCTAGATAATAATAATAATATTTATTAGTTAATCTCCTACACTAATAAATCAACTCTCTTACCCCACCTACAGTTATGAAGTCACAGTGAATCTGTTTAATAATTTAAATATGTTTGTAAGAAAGTATGTGTCAGTTCCTGGTACCGTTTATTTTAAATGGAATTTCGCTAACAATGAATATTGAATATGTTCTCTGTGGTGAATGTAAAACAATTTGAAAGTAGTGAAAATGTATTGTATGTTTTTATAGTTTCCTGATGTACATTTCGATAGCAAATTCACCATCATCGGAGGGTTTCTAAAAAAAAAACTACACACAACATATATGATCTCTCCTGAAACAACATTCTGATGATTGTACATGAGTTCTGAAACCCGTTTATTATACAGCATCACCAAATATGTCACGAGAGGAGAAAGCAGTGTTATGTACAAATGGGTACGAATTGTATGTTTTTAGCACAACTAATTGCTTTTAAAACTAAGTTGTATTCGTTTTCCTATACACACGACAAAGTGTTTGAAACATTTTACTCCAAATGTAAACATTCGACTGCATATTCCTCTTATCTAAACTTTCCTGAAACAGGATTACTTTCCAAACAAAGGATTCAGTACAGCCATTGACAGTTCAAGTTAACAAGTAACACATGTTTTGTCTACAGAGAGAGTTTCATTATCCGACTGTCACAACACTTTGGTTGTCTCGTGTCAAAACGACTGCTCGATGCTGGGTTTTGTATTGGAATTTCAATCAATTTTATGTTCAAAATTCTCCGTTATCAAATAGAATGTCAGTGTAGTGAAACTATTGTTCGTGTCGTACTATGTCTGCTTCAAGTAAATATTGTGATGTACTTGTTTTTAAAGAATTACTGGACTGGATATATTATAATTATAAATACTTCTCATAGTCCTGTTCCCTGATTAGCTAATTACTACCGGTGCAATTATTTGTCAGTCATTGCACGAATAAAAAAATGTAAATATGATTTGCATTTATTAATATGCATACACACTACACGGGGCAAAAATATTATAATGGAAATTACCCAAAAATAAAGATATACCTAGTCTTTAGAAAATATTGTCAAAAACACTTTATTTCTTTGGAAATTGAAAACACATATTAACCTCAAATTTGGTGTACATATTTTGTACGTAACATTTTACAAAAAACAAAAACTTTGTTTTGAATATTTAAAAAAAAGTCTAAAACGAGCCTTTGTTGGATTTTTTGGCTAACGGACTCGTGCGAGCGACTTAGAAAATCATAGTTTTTTTTTTTGTGTTTAACGTCCTGCTGTTTTGCACTTAAGGCTACTGAAGACGGGACCTACAGTTTTACGTGGAATCCGAACCACAGCCAATGATGTCTGTTAAGAAACCATTTAGAAAATTATTCGGGGTCAATGGGAATTGAACCCGGAACTTTTCCATTGATGGTTGCCATGACGATTGATAAAGCATTGACGCCTTAACAACCACGGCCATCGTGGCTAGAGAAAATCATCGTATGTACATTCAAATGTTGATCAAATAGGACGTAAGAGAGGAACAAATATATATATATATATATACAAATCAATTTAATGACACCCAAAAAGGTGTTCTGGGGATCATGATCGCTCATTGACCACTCCCGACATATGTAGCGCCACACGAGTCACTGCAATAGCTAATCTTTGCAATGGAAATTCGCTAATAGTTCAAAACATTTAAGGCCTTTTCAGAAAAGTCGATAATATGCCTTTAAAAATACATAACTCAGCTGAATAATGTACATCGTTGGTACAATAAAACAAATGTTTTGTTCACTTTTAAATTTATTTGAATGTTATTATTTCTCAGTGGCATTTCCAATAACAGCTGATTTCAAATTAAACAAATGTATTTTTAGGTTAGGTTTCTATTTATTGGTTGTTTTTATTTAATACTAGTGCACCTAGCAATGCTTTGCTATTGCTTGATTTTAGTACCGGTATATTATATTATGTTATACCTGTTACAGCAAAATTAAACATAACCTACTTCAATAAAGTACATTAAGCAACAGCAAAATTAAACATAACCTACTTCAATAAAGTAAGTTACAACATAAACAAACCATGTTATGATAATAAAACATGTGCTGTTATAATCAGCTGATCTGTGCTATTCAGTTGATCAGTAAAAACAATATTAATGAATAGAAAATATTTTAAATTTCATTTTTTAAATATTAAATGAAGGAATAGTAAAATTTTAAGGCAAATGGGCAAATATAGTTAGTTACCTTTCATTTAACACAGACAGCATTTCAATCGGCCCAATATAACTCCAGATATCACTCGGAATAGGCTTAAAAATTCTACCCACGTTTTTAAATTGCCATAAGAGATTTTAATTTCCGTTTTTAGAAAATTTAGTGGGGTAATATCTGAAATCCAAGCAAAATGGGCAAAAATACAGTCAATTACCTTTAATTTGGTACCAATTGCGTGTATATCGGTCCAGTAAAACTCGAGATTTCACTCGGATTAAAAAAAATCTTTTCAAATTAATATATCGATGGTAAATTTCTGCCAACAGTAACTTCAGAATTAATTGTCTATAAGAAGTATACCACTGTATTGAGCAGTTTTTGACACCTTAATCAATAACGGTTTGTTATTTATTTCTAAATGCTTTAATAATTTGTGAATAGCATATCTACTTGCATTTTAATGCTATTATTCCATAAAAATTTGTCCGCTTACCCTTCTGGTTCACCACTTTTTCTATAAGAAATATCACACATAGTTCCAAAAGGGCGTATGGCACATGTTTTGTAAAACTATTTTATAAAAACTATACGCCCCAACATTAACATTCTAAATCTCAGAAAATATTACAGCTACACCCATACAAATTTGACTCATTGTACTCCGTAAAAAATGGAATGGACTGTCAAAATATCTCAAAATCGGCAAATTGGTTGATACGCCCTTATGGAATGAAGCCCTCGATATAGATTGTTTACCACCTTAGAGCTTTGAATCCGTTATTATTTTACATTTATAATAAAGGAATTTTAAAATAAGCTGAGCGTTTAGCGAGGTGGTTGGTGGGCGAAGAACGCAGGGGTGTCTCCGAGAAATAATATAAATGTAAAGAATATTGTTAATTTTTTAAGCTTGCTACAAAACTGTAATGGTAAAGGTTAAATCATCCAACGGGTTTTTATAAAACTTTTAGTATAAAATTGTAAACGATTCTTGAATGCCTACATTCCAAATATTTTTTTGCCGCGGTAGATCTTCTCCTTTAGAAATAAAACAACCCCGTTTCCCCCGCTGAATCACCAAACTTTCCCATTTCCTACGCGGTACCTTAAATTAGTCATTTTGACAAATAAAATATGACTCTATTTTCGGAACACGTTTCTCTCATTCAGAGTTTTCTTGGATTAAATATTTACAGGGATGAAGAAGGCGCAGAGTGCGAAGGGGAAACAAAAACTAAGGGTGGCTTAAATAACCGCAAGGAGGGGGGGGGGGGGGGGGGGGGGGGGGGTGAAGGATTGACAACGATGGATATTCGTCTTTTCAGTCTTTAGAGGTTTCGTGACTCTTACTGCAATGGTTTTCTGCTACCATTATTGATGTTCTTTTCGTAAGTTTATGTTTCGACGCAATATAACTTTGACATTAGTTTAAGTAGTTTGCTCGCTTCGTTCACCAACCCCCACGGCAAAGCAAATGCAAACAGATTATTGTACAATATAACTTTTAAAGTGTAAACTTGGATAGGTGCACCACGTCCAAAATTGTTATACATGTTTGAATAGCAGAGTATATAGTTTTCTTGTTGCTGGGAGTGGCGCGTTTTTTACCGCACGCGTTTCACCATTTATTTTGTGAAACGCTCCTATTCTCCTGAAGTGAAACGCTCTTAATCTGAAACGCTCCTAAAGTGAAACACTCTATTCCATCTGTTTAAAAAAAGTGTTTTTCTTGCCGAGATTCGAACCAGCAGAGTCCATCACCATAGACTATCGCCTTAGCTGGTTAGGCCACAAACGCATTGCTAATTTAATATATTTGAGTTGGGTATATAAGTGTAACAGACTGTCCTACGTCATATGCTTAATCTGTTAATGTTAATATAATTATTATGTTAAAATTATTATTATTATTGTGTTTTTATTTAGGGCGAGATTAGGACTGTATAGTCTTCTCTTCTATCTAACCGAATACATAAATATCTTTACGTAAATTGCATTAATAAAAAGGACACTCGGAAGAGAAGTATTGCTGCAGCTAAAATACAGCACGATATGGAATAAACCAGTACATCTACTCCACCTCGAACTAGAGCGCTAATAAATGAGTCTTTTTTTGTAAAAAAAATATTGCTTATTTTACGGTGGTGAAGCAAATGAAGAGGCTCATTCTTATTGTATCGATGAGGAGAGAAGTCATAGATCTTGTTTCTTAGAAGAATTTACAGAAATCCAGCAAGAACAGGAAGAAGAAAGCCAAAATTAAGACATTACAGTTGAAGTATCTGATGAAGATTATCAATCAGACTAAAACTTTCCCGAAATCAACTATACTTCATTCAAGTTTAATTATTACTTTAATAGTACGATTTTTCAATTAATGGGATACTGTTTAATCAAACTTAATCACAGTAGATCGTAGAGTATGCCTTCTGGAGAAACCACGTTAAAAAAACTGCGCCAAATACTATACCCCGTAGGTGGTGCGGAAATGTGTGCATATTATGCAGAATACGACTACTTTAACTTTTAGAATATCTCAAGAATAGTGATTCGTACGAAAAAAAATATAACCTCTACTGTGCCATTCTAAAAACATTTAACGTGGGTTACCTTCATACATGCACTTAACCTGGCTCAAAGAGTAACTAATTCCAAAAACAGTCTACTACAAATCAAACTTTGTTTATATGTAGTACTAAAAGCGTTCACTTGCATTGATGGTTTTAGAAAATTCAGTAGCTTCTAATGCGCATGCGTTATACAGATAACTCTTTCAAATATCTATATAAATAAAAATATAAATGTACGTTTGTTCAAAATCGATAATCTCCGAAAGTTCTTCACCGATTGCATTGAAATTTTGACACAAACTTTCATTTGAATACAAGTGTCTTTTTATATACTTTTTGAAAAACTGAACCATCTATTGAACATAAAAACAACAAAAAATATACTCAATATTTAACAAAAATGTAAGCGCCATTACATATGTTTATTGACTATAATAATAACAGTAGTCAGCTGTTTTTTTATAATATTTCCATTATCAGCTGATTTCAAACTTAAATAGGTTTTTGTGAACAAAGCCATCTGTTGAAGTAAAAACAACCACACACTATAGGAATATTATAAAGAAGTAAATTTTTTTTGTTTGAATGTAGGGGGTAATCTCTGGAAATACTGAACCAATTGATTTTTTTTATAAAATGCTACACTATCCCTTAGTAACATAGGATAGAATTCATATTGATAAAAACCTTTTTTATTTCAATATTTATTTGTAAATTTGGTTAGAAGAAATTCACAGGATCAAGTTGGGCGCTAAACCAATAGCGTCTAACAGCTTTAAACCAATAAATAAGTTACATTATGAAAAACTACAAAACGACAATTGAAAAATTAAACTTATATCATTCAAAACGTACTGTGCAAAGATGTGCACAGAAAGATAAATTATGTGTGTATGTTGCCCGTAAGGCAGGTAAAAAAATAAACATAATTGTAGGTTAGGCCTAGACTGATGAACCAACACATATGTATTGAATGTATTTACATTCATTACCATTGCAAACCAATTGAATAAAATAACGGATAAAACATTTGATTCGGATCTCCGGCTTGGTGCAAAATATTTCAAGTTAGTATAGGCCTAGACTGAACCAACACCCGTTTCAACACACAAAAACCAATAAAAACTTGCGTTATGGAATTTAAAAATAAGAAAAACTATGTTACATCCTAATTAAAAATAAATAAGACATATTATAATTTAAGGAGTAGGCTTATTTATTGATAATATACGGTAATTGATAGTGAGTAACCAATATTAAGAGCTGATTTCAAAATATGAAACAGTTATTTGTATTTCTAACTTTTTGGTTAGATTTTTGATTAAGTGTAGACCTGAGCCTTATTGGATCTTTTAACTTTTATTAGAACAGCTGTTATAAAATATAAGAAATAATTTGATTTGAACATTTAACATCATTTTTTAGTTTTGAGGTTATTATTAATCCTACACCTTTATTATAAATAAAACATAACATATTTTTAGAAGGCTCCACCTTGGCGTGCGGAGCACGCGGTTGTCCCGCCTAGTTACTAATAAAACAAGATAGACATTGTATCAGATCCTATTACATAACTGGAATAAAATATCTTGAAATTACTTCCTCACAGAAACGACGTATTAAAAATAAACTCACAGATTACATAATTTAATTTCCTTCGGTTTCCTCGGAGGGGCGTTAATTCTATATTTTCACTTTAAGCGCAATGTCTCAAGCAATAACTACCCTTATCTTCTATTCTGCACCCTTAGAGTATAATGTAATCCCTATTGTGGCAGAAAATATGGTAATTTTGTGTATAAACATTTCCTGTATATGAATTTAAATTTGATAAAGTTTAATAGTATTTTATGTATAACAAGGGACAACTGTGGCCTCTCTATCTAAAATCCAAATACATAATGTAAACTGTAAAGTAAAATTGCTTGTAAACAGTGCACTTATTTCATAAGTAAACATTTTTTAGATGTTTGTTGCAGGAGGCGAAGAAGGGGGTTTTAAGATTTTGTAAAAAAGGTTTCTAAGGTTCTCCCTGTCGGATAATACCAGCTTCGGGATACAATTTTGGATATCTCTTTCCGTCTTTTAAATAACCCAACATTATAAAATTAACTTACAAAATAATAATTTTGAGCGCAGCGAACGAATGCGTCAGCTGAATTTTCTTTTTTTACAACAGATCGAAGTTCATGTATTTGAATGGATTTATTTAATTTGATGTATCATAAGTCATATGTGTCAATTACACATTGTTGATAAAAATGGGAGTGGCAGGATGCGTAGAGTGGTTTTGGGATTTTGCAAATAGGTTTGTATCTAAGATTAACCATGAAGGTGGATATCTTGTCTCGGGGTCAGAATGCATATGTATTTCCGTCTTAAATAATAATTAAAAATTGGGTCTGCGTCATACCATACGGTGGAAGTTATACTTCTTTGGCCATTCGTATACTTTACTATAATTTGAAAAAACAAATTTTCCAGTCGGGGATCGAACCAGGGATCTAGCGTGGAAGTCGAGTGCGTTAACCACTCACCCACCGAGACTCTTGAGATATTTCTTGTAGAGAAAATGTATAAAAAGGCACTTTCCGGATTTTACTTCCAACGCGTGACGCGGTTTTTCTACCGACACCCCATCCCGATTACAGCGAGCGCAAAGAAGTATAACTTCAAAAACTTTCATTTTCAATTCATAACAATTTCAAGAATAGCGAACGAATCCGTCAGCCGATTTTTAATTTCTTACCACAGAAATACGTGGTTTTTATAGGGTTTTCATTTCATGTATCGCAAGCCATTTGTGTCAATTACACATTTTTGAGATGGGCGTCGTAGGAGGGGAATTGGGTTTGGATTTTTTAAATAGGTTTTATAACCTAACGTATCCCCCCTCCCCCCGACGGTGAATAACTGCGAAGTTTCATTTGTTTCATCTCATTTTTTAATTCAAGTAAAGCTAAGTCAAATACTTTTATGAAATTTACACTGATAATTTACAGGTATATTGTTCAATTCTTTGATTTATCCTCTACACTTTCTTATAATAAAATATGTCATTTTTGGGCAAATGATATATTCCTAAATTACTATTCAAAACAGGCCTAGTTTTGTTAGCAGTCTTGTAGTAGAAACATAAAAACTGGTGTTTTCAAAATAAGAAATTTAAAATTGATAAATATTTCTATACAATTCTATTTATGAAACTCTTTTACATTTATGAAAAAAATTACAATAATTGTTATTACTTTTTATGTAGGCCTAAAGTTAAACATTTTCGTTTCGTTACTGAACGTGATTGTTTCTTGAGCTAATAAATTTCTTAATTTTACTTCAATAATCTTTTTACTGGCATATATGTATTATTTAAACCTTTATCTACAAAAAAGCTATGGAACACTTTTCAATTGGTTTATAATAAACTTATAAAAACGTGGTTGAAATACAAAAACTTGGACGATTTTTAACAAATTCGAAGTTTACGGCCATTTTGTGAGCTTACCGTTAGAGATACGGAAAAAAATCAAGGATACAATTTTGTTTAAAATTTAATTTGCTATTGGTAAAATTTTATTAGTTTTTAAATACGACTTACGGTTAAGCCACAAACTGGCTTTGGAAAAAAGCTTACACTAAGAGAAACGGTCCGGCCACCATTTTTATTTTATTTCAGGGGTTAAAAATGAAAAATGAAAAAAAAACGTATATATACATGGCTCGGCCTAGAAATAAGGAATATTCATGCAAAAAATCATCAAAATCGGTCAAGGCGTTTGGCCGTAATCGTGAGACAGACACACAGACGAAATGCCGAACGGTCGAGTTAAAAAGGAGACCTCGTTTAAGCTCGGTCAATTAATACAAGGTTAAAGTAATATTCCCTGTTTTTTCCGTCAAGTGATCCACTAGTATTGTAAACACTACCGTGGTTTCGGACGTATTCAATCGTTCATCTTCTGGTGTGAAAAATCGCTCACATAAGGTCGTCAAACATTTAAAAAAATAGCTACAACACATTGACATTACAACACATACACAAAAACACAACAAACAACGCACTCCCTTTAATTTGTAGTTGCCCGCACGGGTACTGGGTCAGAACTCTGCACCAAATTATAGTTTCTCTCCATGCTCTGGAAAGTTTTGGAAAGAGTTGTTTATCTTTAAATACTACATCATTTTCTGTTTCATACACTTATCGTACAGAATCAGTAGTTAGTGGTATTTCCATTTATAATCCCTCGCTTAAGTGACGAATGGAAATGATGGAGTGATGGAGTGGACAGTACAATATGACGTAATGTAAGCAGTCCGTCAAACGTAAACAATAGATGTCAAAACTGGTGCTGATTTTGACACAGGCTGCCCGTCAAATGATAAAGGGTGATTTTATGTATTGGTCGATTGTCATATATAGGCGTAGCAATCATACGTTTTCGTAGTAGGTCTTTATGAAACTGAATTATTCCAATTATAAATTAAATAAAAATTATTTGCAAATAAACATTTCAAATTTGTATTTTTAAAGGAAAGTCTTTCCGCACTTGTTCAATTTGTTTTCATAGCCTTTTCTACGGTTCAGTGAAATAAAACAATCTGTTATAACGTGTATAATCCTAAAATGTAAATAGAGTTATTAGTAAGGAAAAGTAAACAGTCAATATAACCTCAAAATCTGTAGTTAATAATACGACCACGTAACTGAACCTACAAAATTTGAGCGAATTTCCAAAGTTAAGTTTATATGTTTTAATGTTTCAATCAAATATTTGGGAAATTGGTCAGCTTACGAAGACTTTGAATAGTTGCTTGCATGTACGAAAATATATTAGTAGAATTTGTTTGCACCTCAGCCTGCATACTAGCCTCCCAGCGGAAACAGTCGCTTTGCGAGTTTGCACCTCGGCCTTGAGCCCTCGGATAGTGGAAAGCAGGGACAAACTCCTCTTTTTATGATACTATAAAGGTATTTTACGTTTTGATCGATTTTGGGGCAGAAAGTCTGGCTAAAGATCGTATAAAAAGAACATAATGTGCAGACTTATCTCCTATGTTTATTTTTTGTACTGAAAGTAACAACAAATTTATAGTACGATTTTTTTTTTTTAAACAAGTCCTTCCGGTTGTTGACTTTTTTTTGCTAACGAACTTGTCCGAACTTAGAAAACCAACGTCCAATTTGGACCGAATCGGACATAAAATGAGTGTTAACACATATATACGGTTTTTAAAGTCACCCCAAAACGTATTCTAGGGACCATGATCGGTGCTCATTTACTACTCCCAAACTGAGGCCTCACCAAAAGAGTCACTGCATAGCTCATTTTTCCTATAAAAATTCACTAATTACCTTAAAAATTGCATCTTTTCTAAACACAATCTGCATTTAAAGTTTTTTAGAGGTTGGTATTTAATAAGAGATTACGCTATCTTTCATTGAGTATGTGCCGAATTTAACCTGAAAATAAGTTAAATCAAGTATTTACTAACCGAGCAGTAACTAAATTTTAAATAAACTAAAGTTTATATAAATAATAAAAATAACATAAAATTTAATTTGCCCACACAAAGTAGGCAAAACAAGATATGCGATCTTACCTAAATTTAACAATTGCAAAAGCAGGTCACGTTTACAAAATACACGCTAAATTGAAGTAACTTCCCAATTGCAATGAAGACATTAAGCATAAACTCAGAGATTACATAAATTCAATTCTCCAACTCTCTGTCCTTGTGGGGGGTTTTAATTCTATATTTAAGCCCAATGTCTCAAGCAATAACTACCCTTATCTACCATTCTGCACCCTCGCCGCTTCTTAATGTAATCCATACTGTAGTTAAATTTACAGAAACAGTGGCTATTTGTGCCACCAAGAGGAAAAAGGAAATTATTTACTTGCTATGTTATAATCTAATTTGTTAGAAATTCATATCTGAAAAACATGCGTTCTTTTCCAATGGTAAGTAGAGGTTCGGGTATATATAAGCACTGCGGAACTTCAGCAACCCGTATTTCCACTTTATGTTATTGATAACATTAGACATAGTGAGTAGTTTTTTTATTATTGAAGTGTTAACTTCTACAGGTGCACCACATCCAAAAAAAATCGCGAGCGGTGAATCGGATTTTACCGTCACGAATTTTTTCGTCTCGCTCTACTATATACGGTAAACATTTTATATATGTAGCAGAGTATATAATTTACTTGGTAATACTTCTGAAATAGACATTGTGCTTCCTCATTTCGTAAGTTGTGTTAAAATAGTATACTTGGTAGTGTTAAAATAATTAAATTCTGTGTACTTTTCAAATTTGTTTTACGCATGATTTTTTTAGCAAACAAAATAATTTTCATAATATAATATATATGTATCAGAATATTGCCATAGAATATTCTTCTCTAATATAATTCTCTTCTCCCGTGTGGTTATAAGCACACCTGGAATGTTTCTTTCTTTATACTTGTGCCATATATTATCCTTAACAAATGTTACCCTAAATACGGTCTTTTTTTACAATATGTATCTAAAGATTTGTATAAATATTTTTACTGTATAAATATTAAAACAAAAATGTAAACTTCATTTCTAAAATTTTATCACACGTACAAAAATTAAATTGTCAAAAATTCGGCAAATATGCAGATTTATTTTTAAATAGATTTTCCTTAAAAATTACTTGATGGGATTTAAAATGTGAGTTTTATTTTATAAAGGGTGTGTGTCTTTTTTAAATTTAGATTGTGAAATGGAGTGTAGATTTATGGGGTACGCTGTGTAGTTTTTGTGTGAGCCAACTTTAAAACGATACTTGTTTTTCTTCTGGGCTTCTTACTAATATAAATAAATCTACCTAAATATGAGAAAAACACCTGCAGAATAAGTGGTAAACACTTCAGTCTTGTAGTGCAAGTAGTTCTCTAAAAATCTAAATTTTTGACTACAAGAAACATGGAAATTTAATTCGGGAGACTGCGATTGAAGTAACTCTTGTCTAGTACACTGACTGCATTGACACAGAAATAACTGGTTAATTAAATTTTAAAATACTTATATATCACATTGGTCCTTTAATTTCCACTATACAAATAGATTAATAAACAGTTCTGGGCCTACATTTACCAGCTAAAAGCAAAATTTCACAGTGAAATTTCAACAACAGAATAAAAGATTTCAAGTTCTGAAGCGAGTGCGCTTTCTAGGTATAAATACAGGGGAATTATGACTTAATTAGCATTTTTCTTGTACACGATATTAGTTTTAGTTGCTAATTTCGAAAGTATTTATCATTGTTAACCATTTTCATTTCAATATCCCCTTTAGCTTAATGGCCAGTAGCCATTCCCCAGTTTATTAAAAAGATACAAAAATCATTGTATGGAACTGTGCGCTTCACAGTTCCAGCGGCGTAGTGTTAGGCTGTTGTAAGAAGCTGCACGCGAGACTGCGCGGGAGAAGAGCACTTTCGCTCAAGCAGCCCTGACCCTGTCGTACTGGTGGAAGGTAGTTTTTGTTTATTCCGCATGTGCTAATGAGCTATGATTTCAGAAAGAATAAACTTATTTGTTAGACATTTATCAGACAGGTTTACATTGCTCAAGCAGAACGTGCCATTTTGTTTTATTGCAAAAGTGCGAAAATACTATCTTAATTTTTTAGATTTAAATCAAGAATATAAAGTTTAAACAGGAGCATATTTTTGATTGCGTTCTTTTAGAGTTTCATAAAGTTTCTAAATACATTTTCATTTCATAGCAATAACTGTTTCCTTTTACAATATTTTAAAATAAAGACTACATATTTTATGGTGAAACACCCCGATTAACTTTAGCTACGAGTCGAAACTGCCTATGGGTTGTGTAAGAAATACGTGTAAAGAAAGCCCCAATGGCTCAATAAAAAGGACTGGCTCAGAAATAAAAAGGTGGTTACGTATTGGGAGGATCTTCAATACACAATGCATAGCGTGCTTCGCACGCCAATCCCACGGTGGAATCCACCACATGGCTTTGAACCGGGTACTTCTATGGCATTTTACGTTTTGATCGATTTTGGGGGAACCAAGCGAGCTATAAGGTCGCGTAAAGAAAACAAAATGTGCATAATAACATCATACAATAACATCATATATGTGTAGAAGAAACTCAAAAACAAATTCATTCTCGCAGGAAAAATCAAAAAAAATAGTTACTTCCGGTCAAAAAACGTGCTTCCGATTGTTGGATTTTTTTTGCTAACGAACTCGTCCGAGCGACGTAGACAACCAACATGTGTACCAAATTTAAACAAATCGGACTTAAAATGCGGCCGCTAGAGTGCGAACACATATATACATAAATATATATATGATTTTTAATGACACCACAAAACGTGTTCTGGGGACCATGATCGGTGCTCATTTGCACTATCAACCTTGCGTCTTACCATAAGGGCTACTGCAATAGCTCATTTTTCCCTATGGAAATTCGCTAATAATCGTATCACGCAGCTGAATCGCTGTCGTAAGTTGAGCGAATTCTCCAAAATTATGTTTATGCGTTTTAGAGTTTTAACCAACTATTTGGGAAATTGTTTTACTCACTAAGCGTTAAATAGCTGCCTTGGTTTAAAAAAACATATTAGTAGAATCTGTTTCCACCTTAAAATCCAACTCCGGAGGCCTTATAGCTTACATCCTCGGAATTTCGACTGCGCTTTGAGAGTTTACACCTCGACCTTGTGGATTGGATTTTGGCCTGCTTCACTTCCATCGCTGAAGACAAATTCGGTTTTCATGGTACTTTTAAGGTACTCGTATGGTATTTTACGTTTTGACCGATTTTGGAGAAACTAGGCTACAAGTTAGTGTAAATAAACAAAATGTGCAGAATAACCTCATGAT
>JAGFPH010000009.1:2207025-2239164 GCA_018207615.1 Philaenus spumarius | reverse complement strand
ATACGTAGTATAAGGAGAAAGTATTGTTTTCGTCCAAATTTTCGAATTTGAAATTTTAGTGGAATTATCTGTTTTGATGCTCCCTGAACCCAAAACAATTTTTGAGTGGAATTATCTGTGTTGGTACTCCCTGAACCCAAAAATATTTTTTGTGAGATTATTTGTTTTGGTGCTCCCTGAACCCAAAATTGTTTTTTTGGTGATGTATGTCCGTGTGTCTGTTAGGATGTGTACAGAGCTGGAGACCATACCAACGGTCCTATTTTTATGAAATTTGGTATGTAGCTGTAGTTCTGGAATATCTCCAGGCGTTTTTATCATTTTTAAAATTTTGGATTTTTAAGGGGTTTTACACCCCAAAAATGGGCAAAAAACTAAAAAAATCAAAATTTCTCAAAAAACGGCTCTAACGATTTTGATAAAATTTGGCTTACTTGTAGCCCGTAATGTACCCTACCATATGCATGAAACCGCATCTTTCTAAAAATTCTCGTTTAAGTTGTAATAATAATAATAACTGATTTTTGGAGGTTTTTGGCCAAAAAGGGGGTTGTTTTTCAAAATTTTTCAAAAACCTTTTTTCGTGCATCTAGACAGGTCTAATTGATATGTTTGGTTCAAATTTGTTCGAAATCGATCGACTAGTTTTAATAATAATAACAATAATAACATAATATGGATGTGTGTTACATGTATCTAATATTTTCCATGGTATGTCCTACTTTTGCAATTCTTAAACAACCAACTCCTATGCTACTCTTGGGAAGGTATAAAATTTCAACTAGGAAAAAGTATGTGGCAGTTATCTGGTACCGTTTATTTCGATTTGTTTTGCTAAAAAAACTCGTCCAAGCAACTTAGAAAATCAACTTGTCTACGAAGTTTGGACCAAATCGAACGTAAAATGTGACCGTTAGAGTGCGAACACATATATACTCCCGACCTCATTTTTCACCACAAGAGTCATTGCAATATCTCATCTTTCCTAAGGGAAATCGCTAATCATGTTACAAATTAAACTAAAATTTCTATTACAAATACAAATTTTAAAAATATTTCCTGAAAATTTGCATAATATTGAATGAAGTCAGTTGATTGAAAATATTAAATAAAAGTGAATTTACAATTTGTGTTATTTCTATATTTATCGAACAGTGAAATGCCACTTCCAAGACACCCTCTTCTGTCTTTCACGACGAAACAATGTTTTCCTTTTAGGTTTACATTGAAAGCCACCAGATGGCAGCACGATAAGAAGATCAGACTGAAAGTGTATCGTTGTCGTTTGTATACCTTTCGCTTTTATGACGTTAGAGCTAGAGGGAGGATATACAGTCAATTTGAGAGGGAGAGGGGAACGTTGAATGGGAACTGGGATCAGCTGTCATAACGAATAACTCCCAAACAAATAGTATGGTATGGAAATAGTTCAACAATAATATTGAAACAAAAATTAAAATACTTTTATTGGGGTAGAAAATTTTCCCCTAAATACGATTCTCTTTTATTATGTTTTATTAGATATATAATATATATCTATATATATATATATGAAATATTATTTCATACCCTTATAAACACGTACAAAACTAGAAAATTAAGAACACATCTTCACAATAAAGTATATGAAAAAACCTTGTAATATAAAATAAAACTGGTTTTTTATAAATAAAAGAGAATATCTTCCATATGGGAATAAAATGTTTTGCAACTTCTAGGGTTTTTAGGTTTTTAAATTGTAATTTACTTATAAAAAAAGGGTTTTATGGTAGCAGTTAAATTTACAACCTATATAAATAAAAACGTAAATGTTCATTTATTCAAAATCTTAAATCTCCGAAAGTTCTTCACCGATTGCTTTGAAATTTTTGCACAAAGTTTCATTCGAATACACGAGTGTTTTTATATACTTTTTGAGAAAATAAACAGCGTTATTTGTTGGACATAAACATAACACAGACTATAGATAATTTACGGCAGCGGGAGTAAATAATAGTTAAATATGTTTACTGTTGGAACTTGGTACAGTAATCAGCTGTTTGCTCTAATATTTCCATTAACAGCCGATTTTAAACTTTGAAACAATTATTTTTATTTCTAACTTTTAGGTTAGGTTTTCGTAAACAATGCTATCTGTTCAGTCCAAAAACAAAACACACTATACTAAATATTGTACGGCAATGGGAGGTCATAATAAATAAAAATTAAATATGTTTTGTGTTGGCACAGTTATCAGCTCTATGATCTAATTTTTTCAATAACAGGTAATTTCAAAATTTTAAGCAATTAGTTGTTTTTCTAACTTTTAGGTTATTTCTTTTATTAAAGTGTAGGCCTGAGCCTTGGTACTTTTAACCTTTATTATAACTGCTGTTATAAAATATACCAAATCATTTGATTTGGACACTAAACATAATTTGCCAGCTTTGCTTCGAGGTTATTATTAATGACACACCTTTATTGGAAAGAAAACAACATATTATGTGTTTATTTGACTGTTTCTAAATTTAATACACATTCGTACTCTTTTCATACACAAACTCAAAACTACTTACAGTCTTTCTCATACAGACACAAACAACATTGTAACATCACACGACCAAGCTCTCCGCATCGTCCCTGCTCAATAGCCAGTTCTTTAGAAGGCTCAAATATTTATTTGGTTTAATATAGTTTTTGACAGGAATTCTACTGTAGAGTTTAGGTGTAATTACGGAGAATAAATTTAAATAAATTATTATCCATGCTATGGGTACTTTTGCTTTGATTTTACATTCAAAAAAATATTCAATTTTGTAGCAAAACACTAAAGAACCTTGACTCCTAATGTAAAATATTGTAAGGACTTTTTCAATAAACAAATGTTTACTATATTTACACTTAATAATTTTAGGAATTTAAACTCCACCTTATCTATAATACTAGTAAGCTACTACTAGTATATTACTAGAAAAATCGCAGGCAGATTAATTATAGATACATCAGAAGCACATCTTTTAAAAAAACACTATTTAAAAACAACAGACTTAATCTAGGCCTATCTAACAATGATGAGGGGGATTTTAACTCGGTAAATGTTGTATAATTATAAGGATTACTTAATGTAACTTAGGAATATTTTTTTAATGTGTTACTTACATAATATATTATTATGTATGAAAAAATATAAAAATATTATTTTTCTTATTGATTTTCATTTCATATTGACATATCAAATATTGTAAATGTTTTAAATATTATAAAATAGTAAAATTTAGTATGACTTTATAAAACTGTAGCCCTATTTGTGAAATTTTAAATTTAAATACATTATATAACAATAAAGATACAAATATTATCTTTTAATTGTTTTTGATATATCAAATGATTTTTAAGTTATTAATTTTATAATGAAGCAATTAAAAATCTAATATGTTGTAATAAGATGTACGCATATTTCCGAAGCTAAATTAATGGGTATCTTTTTTTTAAATTTGTATAAATAAATATATTTATGATAAAAGATTGCACTTTATTGAATTTATAAACTCGAAGCAAATCTTATAACGTATTATATATAACTCATGCTAACAAAATCAACTTCACAAGGCATTATATTATTGATTGAAGTTGTAAACAAAACTTTAAAGCATAAAATACGCTAGGTTTTGTTTAAGTATTACAAATAATGGGTGAAATCAACTGTTATATATTGTTACGCCATCGACCACCTGTGGCATTAAGAAGGAAGAAAAGTCACAGTGGATCGATTTTAAATTGGAGGTCGCAGCGTAACCACTCGAAAAGCCACAAAAACACCCTGTTCGCGATACTACATACAACGCCTTTAAACCTTAAAAAAAACTAGCTCCTGTGGGAGAGTACACTTACAAAAAACATACACATACATATATATATATATTACATAGGCAACAAATCAAGATGAGGTTAGGTTATTGATCCTAAATAATGAAAAATATATAAATATTGACATGAGATTTTATTAAAATAGGCATTTGGCAATAGCAAAAAAACATAGCAAAGAAAATATGTCTCAGATGAGACAGGTAAATTTAAATAATAAAAAAAAATCGTTGGCCAACTTGAAACAACCTTATGGGTATAAAAGTAGATTTAAAAAAAAAACAAATTTCTATTTTATAGATCAAACAGGCATGCTACTATTCATTAATAGTACTTTTCTTAAACTACCACATGGTTTAATTATATAATTTGCCTCATCTCGTTTGAGATGAGAAATAAATAAATCACTGTCACTGCAAATACATTTGTTTAGATTTTGATGGAGTGTCTGTAGCTCCCAAACTTGAACCAGCAAAGCTAACAAAGAAAAACAATGCATAAGTAACTGATTTGCTTCAGTTTCTCACAAATTCAGACATGTAAACTAGCCAACTTAGTTTTGGTAAAAATGTTTTTGATATTTAGTGAGAATTACTGAAAATCTCATAAGCAAGCACACAAATTGTTAAATAGGCTTTACCTCAGCTGATATTAGTAAAGTAATTGTTTGTGTACACATAGACAAAAGTGTATAAAACATTTTAAAACTGGTAACACTGGCTTATTAACAAGATCTAGCAAAATATTTTGTGGCAAACAAACTTAGAACTTGTTCTGGCTTTGAAAATAGCATACACAACTAACTATTAACCTCTAGTCAGGTTTGGTATATTATTACAGCATAAAGTGATGTTAATTTTGCTTCACAAACTTATAAAAGTGATGTTAAAAGATTTATAACTTTCAGATACATTGTTAAATTGTTTTAGCTTCAAACATGACTTATACAGCATTTAGCTCCTGTTTTCTTTTTTAAAATTAACACATTATTACAACAACCATGAGAAAATGATTTAGGTTTGCAAGACTGACAAGTTTGCATTAGCAAGGTAGAAAACTATTACATACAATAATTGTTAACTGGCATTAGCCATGTAGAAAAATGTATTACTTTCAAAAGTTGTTAACTAGCTTTAGCAAAGTAGGAATATGTTACATGCAAATAATTGTTAACTAGTTTTAGCAAAGTAGAAATGTATTACTTTGAAATATTTAGGCTTTGTTTAAGATGAACACATTAAGAGTTAAATTGCTGAAAGCCATTTGTTACACTAAATGTTAATAAAATGAGAATTTATGGTAGCTATTTTAGCAAAATTCAGTTCACAAAATAATCTTTCAGGTTTGCAAGACGTAACCTAAACATGGCATAATTATACAGAGTTTTAAAGGTATACTCCCCTGTTAAAGAGCATTACTTTAATGTGAAATAAAATTAAAAACGCACCTGGTAGCAGTACGAAATTACTTTTCCAAAGCAGAAAGTATTTGCAGGAGGAAGTGCAGCATTTCAAGAGCTGCGTGTAGCGGCTAGGCTCGATGCAGATTGGATATTTTTAAAATGGCCGTTAAGACCGTTGAATAAAGACAGGCTTCGAGAAGGTTCTAAGCAGCTGATGGAATATCGCGATAAGCAACTCAAGTAGATAACGAGGTAAGGCAACAGTACTGCCTGGAGTAAAGATAAGGTTTGTCGTTGTGTCGCTAGATGGCGGGAGCTGCCGGTTTCGGAAAGATGGTAAAGAACAGAAAGTGAAATGTTTGGGAAAACGTTTCAATATTATGCTATTATTCAAGGACGTACACTCACTTTTGTAGGAGTTGATTCTAACCTTATGAAAATTAAACATTTTTATGGCGATCTCAAAACATACTGCAACTATTTGACAATATTTTTTACATGTGTTTATAACTTAAAACAGTACTTCATGTAACTTATAATAAACATCACGCACTTGTTTCACAGAAAATGTAAGGTGTGAGCTATTCCAATTTTAAATTTATTTTGGAAGATTGCAGTTACCGCAGCAACGTCTAAACACTAATTCTCAACAGCTCTCTACAGGGTAATGTCAAAATCACATATTCTTTTACCACAGTGCTAAAAAGTCTCAACGTAATAATATGAGTTCAAATTTAAGTAATTCGATCATGCAATAGAACCGCTTATGTGATTTGAGTGAATTTCCGAAGTTAATTGCATACATTTTATTTGGAAAATTGGTCTACTCATGAAGGCTCTGAATAGCTACCTGCGTGTTTGAAATATATTAGTAGAACTTGTTTGAACCTCAGCCTCCAACCCCGGGTCAAGCAATTCCTTGCGAGATTGCACCACACAATAAGAAACTAAAAGTCGTGCCAAATAAACAAAATTTGCAGAACGAGCTCCTATATTTATTTTGTTAGTCAAATTTTAAATAATTTATAGTACGAAAGATCTTAAAAACTGTTTACTTCTGGTCAACAAAATATGCTTGTTGGAACTTTTGGTCTAATGAACTCGTCCGAACGACTTAGAAAGCCAAGGTGTGTACCAAATTTAAACCAAATCAGAAGTAAAGTGCAACCGTTTAAGTGCGAATACAGATACCATTTTCATGAAACCTCAAATAAATGTCGTTCTGGAGATCATGGTCGGTGCTCAATTACCACTATTAGGTCTCACCATAAGTGTTACTGCTAAAGCTCACTTTTCTATGGAAATTCGCTAAAATCGAATTAAAATAATTCGATCACGTAGCTGAACTGATCGTGAGTTGAGCAAATATCCAAATTAAGTTTATATGTTTTATGGTTCCTACTAGTCCAGTCAATATGTACTAAAAATCGGGGGTCGCTGGAAAAAAATCGGAACTTTCAGAAACTTTGGGGTGTTATTTGTGACCAACCACTAGTGTTAAATCCAAAAGATCGCCCTGATTAACCCAAAGCAAATTTTAGGGGGCCAAAAAACAGCGATTTTTTGGGACTTTTTTCAGTTTTTAGGCCATAAAATTTTTCCTTGCATCCTACGACCTTGACAATTCTATTCACTTTTACAGTTCATTAAATTTCCTACAATTTGAACTACTCAAACTTATATTTTACGGCATAGTTACCGAGATACAGAGGTTCGAAAATGTGCAAAATTTACCAAAATAGCAAAAAACGCTAAATAACGCTGGATTTTGCTATGTACCTGGCATTTTAAATAATATTGAATGACATTATGGTTCTTTTATACATAGTCTAATGTTACATGAACCCTTCCCTCACACCCCCGTCCCGGTACCCATCCCCCCGACCCTCCCCCCTCCTCGAACCACCATCACTAGGAAACCTCGCATATTGCATAGTGGAAAAAACATTGAAAATTGTGTTGTAATGGAATGTTGGGCAGGATACAACTACCTGATATTATTGTATTCTTTGGCATTATAGTTCTTTTATACATAGTCTAATGTTACATGAACCATTCCCTCACACCCCGCCCCCGAAACCCATCACCCCACCCGAACCACCATCTTCTCCCTCCGTCATGGCTGTTGTGGACTCCTTTTCACATTCTCTTTCTGAATCCTCTTCTTGGAGGTTGGTTTCATGAGAATTGTCACACATGAATTGCCGCAACATGAGAGATTTCCTAGTGATGGTGGTTCGAGGGGGGGAAGGGTCTGGATGGGGGGTTCCGGGGCGAGGGGTATGAGGGAAGGGTTCATGTAACATTAGACTATATATAAAAGAACCATAATGTCATTCAATATTATTTAAAATGCGAGGTACATTGCAAAAACCAGCGTTATCTTGCGTTTTTTGCTTTTTTGGTAAATTTTTCACATTTTTGAACCTCTGTATCTCGGTAACTATGCCGTTAAAATATAAGTTTGAGTAGTTCAAATTGTAGGATATTTAATGATCTGCAAAAGTGAATAGAATGGTCACAGTCGTAGGACGCAAGAAAAATATGTTATGGCCAAAAAACTTAAAAAAGGCTCAAAAAATCGCTGTTTTTTGGCCCCCCTAAAATTTGCTTTGGGTTAATCAGGGCGATCATTTGGAATCAATACTACTGGTTGGTCCCAAAAAACACCCCAAAGTTTCAGAAAGTTCCGATTTTTGTCTACCTCAAATGTACATATTGACTGGACTATACCAACTACTTGTGAAACTGATCTACTCACGAAGGCGCTGAATATATCTCTGCGTGTACGAAATATATGTTATATGAGTAGAGTTTATTTGAAACTCAGCCTCCAGCCCCGGCTCACGCGGTTCTTCGATCCGCAAAGGGGGAAAACTAACCTTGCATCCCGGCCGTCAGCCTCGAATTCCACCATGGCAAAATACCACTCGCGGATTTGAATCGAATATTTTACTTTTTGATCTAGCCTATACTGCTGGAACCAGCCGTGCTGTAAGGCCGTGTAAAAAAACCAACTATGCAGACTAATCTCCCACGTTTATTTCTTTAGATAAAATCAAAAACAATATTCATTCTAGTACGAAAATCTAAAAAAACATATACTTCGGATCAAAAACTTGCTTCCGGTTGTCGGATTTATTTGGTTAACGAACTCCTCCGAGCAACTTTAAAAAACCAACTTGTGTACCGATTTGGACCAAATCTGACGTAAAATACGTCCGTAAAAGAGTGTGAACATATAAATATATATACAACATATATATATAACATTGCTAATGACATTCTAAAACATATTCTGGAGACTATAATCGGTGCTCATTGACTATTCCCGACCTTAGGTCACACTATAAAAGTCACTGCAATTAATTATTTAAAATAGCTCATCTTTCCTACGGAAATTCATTAAAAACTTAATAATATAAGTATTCATTTCCTGATAGACAAAACTGAAAATCATATTTTCTACCGAGCATGTTTGTTAAATAAAATTAAAGCATACAAATAGATCGAACAATATAATATTTTATTTACACAATGAAGGAAACTTGAACTCAGGAAGCATCCTGAATGAAAAGTGAATGTTGTATAAAAAATAGACAGGATATTGAATCCTGCCAAATCATTACTGTTGGCAGTTTTATTGCTTTTTGTTTTGAGGTTTATAATGGAATGAGAAAATACATTGACAGTTGATACGGACGTATATCTTTTATTTATACATTTAGTCAATATACAGTATTATAAAAGTATTTTGTTTTATATTCCCTACAATGTAATATTTTTGTGGAGGTATAAAATGTCAATTATATAGGCTACTTGGTGCTAAAAAATGTCAGCAATTAGTTGACTTAAATTTTACAAAATGTGTTTAAGTGAAAAATCACTGGGGGATTAATTAATTTGATACACAACAGAACAAGAAGTATAATTTAAAGTCGGAGCTTAAAGCAAAAGTATATTAATGTACAAATAAGCCTACACCCGAAACCCCCAAAATATTATTTGTTTTTGTATCATATAGTTTTATTATGGATTGCTATATATTTTGTTTCAAATATTTACAAACAAGAAAAGTTACCCAGGCTTATCTAACTAATCTGTGGGGACTTTTGAAATGAATACAGTTTCTGTATAAGGTTTATTATGAAAGACCTTACCTTTTACCTAATTACCTTTTTAGTAATTACAAAATATTAAATTGTATGTGCCTACTTGTTGCGTTGAACGTGTCAGGTATTTTAAATATGTTATAGAACTAATGTAGGCTATATGATTTGTTTTCATATAAGTAGGTTTCAGTAATTATGTATGTACTTTCACGGAAAGTAATCATGGAAACTACTTTCAGCCAGAATTGCATATTCTCAAATAAATTATCCTTAATGAGAACTCAATGATAAAAAGTAAAGTTAAGGTTTAAGGTTTCTTTAAATTGCCTACATTTTTTACTTTCTCACTATACTATACTATAGAGAAAGTATAGTGATCGCAAAAAAAAATTATTTTGAATTTTTTTGGAAATATACGTTTTGGGACCCCCTGAGTCCAAAAAAAAGTTTTTTTACAAAATGTCTGTCTGTATGTATGTCTGTATATCTGTATACAAAGCTAGACCGAAAACTATTGTATGGATTTCGAACAAATTTGCATTAAACATGTCGATTAGGCCTATATAGATGCACGAAAGAGTTTTTTGAAAATTTTTGAAAAACAACCCCCTTTTTGGCCAAAAAACCCCAAAAAAATCTGTTATTATTTTTTTAATAAAAAAACGGCTCTAACGATTTCAATCAAATTTGGCTTATTTTTAGCCCTTAATGTACCCTACCATATGCAGAAAACCGTATCTTTCTAAAAATTCTTGTTTAGCTAATAATCATAATAATAATAATAACTGATTTTGGAAGGGTTTTTTGGCCAAAAGGGGGTTGTTTTTCAAAAAAATTTAAAACCTTTTTTCGTGCATCTATACAGACGTGTTTTGTGCAAATTTGTTCGAAATCAATCGAATAATTTTCTCTCTAGCTAATAATAATAATATTTATTAGTTAATCTCCTACGTTAATATCACCTCTCCTACCCCACCTACAATTATGAAGTCACAATGAATCTGTTTAATAATTTAAATATGTTTGTGAGAAAGTATGCGCCAGTTCATGGTACCGTTTATTGTATCTTAAAATGTTTATTTTTGTTTTTAATATTTAACTGTTTCACGAAATAACCTAAATTGTGCATGTGATAGTAATGTTTTTTAAACAATTTACGTACAGACAGACAACTTCTAAACCAAGCAAGATGTTATATTGTAGTATTATTATTTTGCTAGTTTTGACCTGCAGAATAACGTCGTAAATATTGGTAGAATGGTTACGAGACACCCTCTATCTCAAACTAAACTAAAACCTCCTTTTTGTAACATATACGAATTCATTTTCCGTCACACAAACTTGTCACAGATATATTTAAACTATTTGTATTAATTGTAATACTGGAATTCACGTAATTTTACACCGTTCTAATAATATTCTACCAATATTGTTCTTAATTAAATTTGGCAACGTTGCAGAAATCATTTACACAGCACTGATTGGCCGCGCCCCCTGCTCGCTTCGGAAGTCAACCACCGCGGAGAAGCAAATGCAAACAGACTATTGTATATTATGATAATTTCACTGGACTTATAGAGATTTTTATTTCTATATAGAAAAGAAATTTTCAAGTTATAAAATATAACCAAAATGAAATACGGTAAAGCAGTATTTCAAACTGGCCTCGTAAAGAATAAATTTGTCATCATTTTTAAAATAGTGATAGGTGTTTGAATTATGATATAGTAAGCCTTTTTCGTTGTTTGTGTTTTCCATTAACTTTACATAAAAACAACTATTGGTTGTGAAGAATAATTACCTGATTCTGAATTTTCAAATTTGGTTGCAATGGTAATAAATTAAATAGAAATGCATTCAAGAAACGTGTGTGGCTCAGTATAGAGCTAACCTAAAATTTTGTTAAACTTGTGATCCAAATCAGCTGTTTTCATGTAATATGTAAAAACATATCTTTTATTAATTACAACTAGGTCTGTTTCCTTTAGTTTTTGTTTGTGTTTTTTTTTATTTTGTTGACCCAATCTAAAAATCTGTTTGTTGTGAAAAATAACTTTTGTTGTGAATGTAAATGCATTCAACAAACGAGTGGTGGTTCGGATACAGTACCTAGAATTGTGTTGATAAACTTTTGATTCAAATGAGCCGTTTTATCTGTTACAGGGCTGGGAGGAATCAACGTATCATTTTCAACGTTTTAAATCAATACTTTGCCAAATCTTTTCTTTAGGCACTTCTACATAGTGGTATGAAGGTATCCTGGAAATGTTAAGGCTCTAGCTATCATAGTTTTTGCTGTGCATTAATTATGAATCAGTCAGTTAGTGAAGATTGTTCAATCTATATAAATAAAAATGTAAATGTTCGTAAGTTCAAAATCTTAGATCTCCGAAAGTTTTTCACCGATTACTTTGAAATTTTTGCACAGCATTACAATCGAATACAAGCATGTTTTTATATTCTGTTTTCAAAAAATAAACTGCAGCATCTACTAAACATAAAAATAACAAAAATATACTAAATAATTTACAAAAATTTGAGCACCATTAAATATGTTTATTCACTATAATAATAACAGCAATCAGCTGTTCGCTATAATATTTCCATTAACACCTGATTTCAAACTTTGAAACAATTATTTGTATTTCTAACTTTTAGGTTAGGATTTTATAAAGAGCGCCATCTGTTGGACGTAAAAACAACACAAACTATACTACATATTGTAAGGCAAAGGGAGCGCCATAATAAATAATTATGAAATATGTTTAGTGTTTGTACAGCAATCAGCTGTTTGCTCAAATATTTCCATTAACAGCTGATTTCAAAATTTGAAACAGTTATTTCTATTTCTACCTTTTAGGTAGAGTTTTTTTTTTAAGTATAAACGTGAGCATTGCTGTTTTTTTATTTACTTTTATTAAAACTAATGGTTTAAAACGTGCGAAATTATTTGATTTGGACATTTAACATTATTTACCATCTTAGCTTTGAGATTATTATTAACCTTAACCTTAATAAAATTGTAAAGAAAACATAACACATGAGTATAGAACTGTCCAACGGGGTTGGCGTGTGGAGCATGCAGTGGTGTATCCTCGTAATTATATAGATGTAGGATCCAATGCTAAATTTAATTATAAAACTTTTTAGAATAGTCAAAGCAGTAAATTAAAATGAATGTTAACTGCAATGAATCTGCATTTTGCTGCAGTAATTCCTTTTACATTTTGTTAAAGATAGTTAGTGTTGTTATTAGTACCAGTGAACTTGTGACGTTTCTTTTATGCAGCCCGAATCTAATCAAAATTACCAATAACCAGATTTTGACATTTTTGCTTTCACTGATAACTTCTACAATATTTCTCAGCAAAGGTTCGAGTTGTTATACTCAGTGAAGTGTGTAGATTCCAAATATTATGTAAACAAATATACTTTACATCGTCACCGGTAATTACACTAGTTCCTTATGTAGTGCCTGGATACAAACAGTTACTAGACAGAACTAGACAGAACTAGAAACAGAACTAAACAGATATATAAATATTGAACTGTACTTGTGAAATTATATACAGTACTTGATAGATAAAAACTTGAACATAGATTCTGACAAACAATAAGTTTATTATTGAAACGCGTTTCGACGACAATGTATTATCATCAGGGATGATATAGCTAAGTAATCAAACTATAACTGTTTTAGGCAGGTATATCTCTTTCCATCCGTATCCCTCTCTCTCTCTTTCTCTCTCGCACTCTCTCTGGGACTCTAAATGTGTGAGTCTTTCCCTTTCTCAGTCATTTTCCCTTTACAGTAACTTATGAAATGAAACTATAAACAAAAAACTTACACTTCTTAACTAAATCCCTTTCATTGCACGACTATGGAATTAGCTAACAAACTTCATCGTGCACAAAATTATTATATACTTTTCATTTTTTGACGATCATGTGACAAAATATTACAAAGAAATATCAATTCTACAACTTTTTTCGAAATTATCATATTTTGTTGTTATTGCACGCTATTCTGAGCACTGGATTGCCTCGCTATCTGGCCGAAGGGTTTGTCTTTTGCTCAAATGTAAATGCTTCCGACACACGATTAGGAGCTTTATTATTACTCATATCCATTCACATAACTGAGATATTTAATACTGGAATTAATTGTTGGGTTTTTGGTTCTACGACAGTTTTGGGTAGTTTCAGGCGCTTTTAGGTGTTTTGAGAGATGTTCTAGAATGAGTGTATGTTTGAGAGTGTAAATGTGATAGTGAATATTATGTTTATACATAGTGTAGGTTAATTTACTTTTAGTTTTATTTTAATAAAAATTGTGACGCGCTCAGGTTCCGGATTAGGACCTTATGAGAGAACCAGAGCCTGTCACAAGTTATCTATGTCCTATCTTATGTATGACCAACGATCAAGTAGGCATTGCAGAGTGAATCCGTTAGCGTTTATTGCGGGGTAACACCATCTCTTCACCGACCTTCAGCCATTACAGACCTCCCTGGAGAGACGAATCTTTTAAGTATTAATTATTAATTTGTTGTGTAATTGTGCGATGGCCGGCTAAATAAATTAGTGCGTGGCTACCGTATCGCGGCGGCCGATTAGACATGTAATAGTCCCGGCATCTGATAAACGTATTTTTGGGAGTAATAGTATATTTGGGCTGACAATGCCCTAGTTATTTAATTATGTATTTGTGTCTAGTGCTATAATAGTTTTAAGTAATTATTGTTCAGCAATTTAGGTGTAAGTCAAAGCTGGCTACCCGTGTTTGTGGATGCTTCAAGTGGATTACCTCACATTAAAACCAGCGTGTCGGTAAGATAACAAGGCCTCCAACCTAATCCGGCAATTAGTGAATGTATATTTCGGGGCGGGGTGAATTACATAAACGGGCCAGTATGCGTTCCAGTTGGTAGCAGTATTGGTTACCGATCCACCCTTTTTACTTTCTCGCCAACCTAACACGGGTAATCGTAGTTTTTTTCCTTCAAATATGAAACCTCATGTAATGGCTAGCCTAGAGGTCCAACTTTTAACTTGTTCTTTCATGTGTATCGGCCTCATGGTCACAACTATTTCCGGTAATTATTTCTTTGTTCTAATCTTTAATTTTTCAAAATTTCGCTGCACTACACACTAAATTAATTTCACATAACAACTTTTCCAAATTTATTCCCTCTTAGTCAGTAAATTCAGTTGGGTTTATAATTTCTTAGACTTAACATAATTGGGACATAGGCCTATAGTGTGATTAGCATAATTCAGAAAGGACTTCTTCACCTTTTACTAAGTTTGAGCAGCAATTGGAGGCCCACCTTAAAGGATAAGCCTATACTCCGTTCTCCTTGCCGTGGCGCCTAAGGGATTAGGAGACCCTTACCAATGAATACAGAATACTTTAAGAAGCACAGGCTCCATGTTAAAAATTCTACGCAAAAAAATAGTTAAGCGACCCACCACCGGGCTGCGCTGAAGTCGCCAAATCTACAGAAACCTACAACCTATTACTTCAAGAAACATCCACTAGAGAGTAGCGCAGTCGTATGAGACAGCCCCCCCTCCCCGTCTGCGTCAACCCTACAATTTGACTTCGGCCTTCTTGTAACTTTAATTTTTTACATCCTTTATAAAACTATCTTGACAATTATTGTGCAATAGCATAACCAACAACGCTACTGAGGCGCTTAAAACTGTGCGTGACCCAGATACAAACCTTATAACCTAACACACACTATACCAAATTTATTGACAACAAAATATTATTTTAGTTCTTGTTACAATAACTTAGCCTCTAGGTGTTCAAATAAATCACTATTTATGGCACTTATTCTTTAATTTATTTACACGTACAAGACACCTGAACATTGCACATGAAATTTTAACTAGTGGTAAAACGACCAATAACGTGTTGACTTTTAAAAATTGTTTTAAATTACATAATAAATCCTATACTACAAACATTAAATACATGACAAAAGTATTATAAGTAGTGTTGTACATTTTAAGACAATTGTATGTAATATAATAATGACTTTTTTTTTTTTTTTTTTTTTTGATAAACTGTGATCAAAATAAATATGATATTTATATTATATCTGAAATTTATTAAACAATAGTAGATATCATATTTTATTTTGATCACAGTATCGAAAAAAAACCCCTACACGGAATTTACCTAAACTGATCGATCAGGTGTTGGTTGTGTTCGTTCCTACATATTGTAAAGAATTCCTGGTAGATTTGTTTCTTTTAATTATTAGATTACTTTCTTTTATTTGCAGTTGCATTATTACTTTCATTTGACTATTTTTCTATTGGCAAACCGTTGCCGACAACTCACTAACAAAACGCCAAACACTGCCGGGCCAAATACTAAAATCACACTCAACGATAAAATAATGTAGCTATTTTACTTTTATCGCTTCAGCGGGCCTACAATAACCTTTCTGAACAACAATCAAACGAAAATAGTTCATTTCTCTTAGTATGGCATCAGTTAGAAAGTGGAGTGGGAGGGAATAGTATACAATTAAAAATAAGGGAAACATTTATTTATTTCCCATGAGTAACATGGGGTAACACAATGTCCATAGGTTTACATAAGACTGTGTATGCAGGTTTGGTGCTAGTTGCTTCGGGGTATTTTATGTGAATTAATAGATCATTTCCAAATGAAAATGTGTACTAAGATTTATCAATACAGTATATATGTTCACAAATAAGCAAGATATAAAATTTTACAAATTCTCCATAATAATAACATTGGGGCTCATTATGCAGGTTTGCTGCAACAAGGAACTCAAAAAATGGATTTTATGTAAATATCTTTATAACTCAACTAGGTGACTCCACATACCAAGTTTTATTAATTTATGTTCATAATTAAGGGAGACGTACCATTTTACTTTTTCGCCATAAGAATAACATCAGAGCTGAGTTTGCAAGTTTGGTGCTACAAGAAAACACAATAAGAATAAGTATATAATAATTAAGTAATAAATTAATAAATTATTTTAAATAAGAATAGTTGTCTGCTTTGTTTTCAATAATTTACTTTTTTACTCAGCTGTTATATTGAATTCGGTTGCAAAGAGGGAACACATGGCATTATAAATTAAATAGTCAAACAAGATTAAAAATGGGCAAAACGTAGTTTTTTTGCCAATTGCAAATTTATAACTTACGACTGAGTAAATTCAGGATTATGTACTTTTTTCATGAATTTTTCTTTTTAATTGCAATTGAAAATTCGCTGAGTTTACAGGTCTGTTGCGACGGAGAAAAATACTTATTGCTAATAGATATAAAGACACCAAAAACTTTAATTAAAAACATACGCTTATGATGTAAAGGGAAAATTATCAAACGATGTAATTATTGCCTTTTTTTAAACTGATCTTAACCTCTAAAAAAGATTAGTCTCGGTGATCTTGCCTCTCCTTATCTTTCACAGGAAATCTAAAGAAATGTAAATCCGGATTTCTTACACTAGGCCTACTATTAGGACACTGCAAAAAATGACACTTAATTCCGCTGGACATAATCACTTAAAAACAAAATACTAATAATAACTTAATTTAATTGAATTGCTTATTCTAAACTATATTAACAGGGAAACACATAGCTGGTGTCAAACAACGAGTAACTAGGAAACAGTTTAAGAAAGGGTCCGTTGTTGACGGGGGTAGTGAGTGAAAGTTGCAAATGTTTGTTTTGCGTGGAGGAAGTGAGAGAGAAATATTTTGTGTACAGTTCGGATCAAAAGGGTCTGGTACAGTCAAGCTTTGCTGCTAGCGCTCCTGTTCGTGGGTCGCCCAACTATTGTCTTCAAGTCGCTGAAAAGCGTAGACTTTTTCCCTATACCCCTGTGCTTCTTAAAGTATTCTGTATTCATTGCCCTTACACACACACGCACACAAATGCAGCCGTCCCGCCCGCCAGGTAGATGACTCATAGACTAGGGCGTCCAATACGTAACTGCGATTTTCGCAAAACTCAAACTTTAACAACTGATAATGGTATATTGTAACCTCCGCACAATTTCAAAGAAAATGATAAAAAATACGACATGATTACGATAATATTTATGTATTATGCATGTATACTGAATGCCCGTGCTTCGCTACTGTTGTTAGTAATAATATGCAGTTAGTTGTCAAAATCTACACCAATTCCATCTAAAACCAACCGTTGTTGTTTCATCCATATCATTAAATTAAATTAAATTTATGACTAACAATTTTTCATCAAAAGTGAAATTTGACTAACCGTTTACTCGCCATGGGTAGGGAAGTTGTGGTAAATTTATCTCGCATTACACATTTTTGGACGCCATCTTGAAATTGGTAATAGTCATCGTGGATTTCGGATTTGTTCTGAAAAGTAGACAACAATACGAACATTTAAAGTATATGGTTGATTGGTGTCCGACAGCTGGAAGTATACACACTACTCGGGACAGACACGACATTACATTAGGGAAATATGTTTTTCACTATGATATGTTTGTTCAAACCAAATTATTTCTTATCTTTTATAACAGCAGTTAACAATAGTTAAAAGAACCAGCAAAGCTCAGGTCTACACTTTAAAACCCTAACCTAAAAGCTAGAAATACAAAAATAATTGCTTCAAATTTTGAAATCAGCTGTTATTGGAAATATTGAAGCAAACATCTATATTTATCTGTTATTTTATTCAATTGGTTGCTATGGTAATAAATGTAAATACATGTGTTTGTTTATCATTCCAGGCCTAACCTAAGATTTTTTCTGACTAAATTTACAAATATTAAAATAAAAAAAGGTTTTTACCGAAATGAATTATAGCCTATGTTACTCAGGGATAGTGTAGCTTTTTATTAGTAAAACTATTTTTTCAATCGGTTCAGTAGCGCCAGAGATTATCCTCTACATACAAACAAACAAACAAACAAACAAACTTTACCTCTTTATATAATATTAGTAATTAGTAATTAGTAATTAGTATTAGTATTAGTATTAGTATAGATAAGGTAAATACTTATTAATTGTTAATAAACGTGTTTTTACATTGCTGGAGTAGTTAATTTAACAATAAAAGTCCCCAAAATCCACTTTTTTGGTCCTAACAATATGTTGTATTGACTCATTTTTCTCAGAATTTAACGAAGATTTCAAAAATAATCATATAATTAGGATAAAGATTCAACTTAAATATTGTGTAGCGTCTCCAGTACTTGTGTACCTGCCTGATACCTGACCGTCCGGGTCGAGGGTGTGGAGGGCGCTCGTGAGTGCGCGTACGAACGCAAAGGGTCTCCTAATCCTTCAGGCGCTACGGCAAGGTGAACGGAGTATAAATGGTAACCCGTAAGTAATGAGGTACTACTTGATGGTGAGTTAACCTAGACCTAAGCCTAGGCCTAGGTGGTGTATATTTTTAGATTTCTAAAAGTCATTATTAATTTATACTTTTTTTGTTTGTTTATTAAATTTTATTTATAGTGTGAATTTTTAGGTATTTATGTATTTCGTAATTCGAGGTTAAGTGGAAGGGAGAACCTAACGGCCCTAACTTTGACTAAAAAAATAAAGATTATTATTATTCAGCTTTCAGATCAAAATCAACTGTGATCAAGGTTCAAATAATTTTCAGAATAGATTTCATGTTAACTCAACCGTACTTAATGAGTGTTCCCTAGTATAATCACCAAATTTGTTTACATAAAGTTGACTGGCTCGTGGACAACAAGTACTGTCAGCAGATGACTTGAATGCTCGTGAAGGGGCAGCGAGGTGCGGGAAAGATTTTTCCCACCACAGCTCTAACTAGTGGTAGGGGCTGCCATCACTATGACAACCACGCTACTATTGGCGAAGCTTGAGGACAAGGCTGCTCTAGCCAATAGCGGCAGCATTCCATACACAAGAATTCAAGTCATCTACTGTCAGGACAGGTACGCTGACGGTCATAAACATTGTTTATCAAATTTTCTGAAGGAGGACGAAGAGTCCAGCTGACATTTAGAAAATGAACGGAATCTTCGCCCAACTCGGATAAAATTTAGCTCAGCACTGGTTCGAAAAGACGAACACTCAGATCATACTTTAATGCTGTAGGACTACTTATAAAATGATGAAACACATTTTTATGTTAGGTTAAAGTCAGGTGAATGCCTAAAGGGGCAACAAAGAGTCAATCAGAAAAAACCGACTCTTTGTTCTCCTTTACGAAACATTTTTGTGGGCAAATCTTCGTTTTAGTGTGCACGGACTTTCCGTCCTACATTCGATTGACCATAAACTGACTCGGATCGCCTCAATAACGTACATAAATGTAGGGCCTACCACATTTATTTATTCAGTCCTACAGTAGTTACCCTTTCAACCCGCCAGGCCATTACAACTCAGTTTTTACTCCGGAATGATTAATGTCTCCTGTCAGAAATATCACAAGAGCATCAACTTGAATAAGGGAAACGTCAGAAAGTCTGTCAAAACTTTTATCATCACGTCAAGAAATAAAACTTTCTACGACTGCGAAAAGCGCTACAACAACTGAACGGGATAAATGTACTGAGATATTTATCATCTTAATATATTTTATTGACTAAGTAACTTGTGTAAAATGTATTTACTTTACAAGCACTACTTGTGAAAGTGGATATTATAGGAGCTGCCAGAGAGCAGATAAGTATAAAATCCGATTAAAATCATGAATTCACGATTGTAATTACAATTCATTAGATACGATTGTAAAATCAAAACTCACAATAGTTATTTTTTACTTTCTCCACCCTATACGAAGTATATGGAGAAAGTATTGTTTTCGTCCAAATTTTCGAATTTGAATTTTTAGTGGAATTATCTATTTTGGTGCTCCCTGGCTCCCAAAAAATGTTTAGTGGAATTATCTTTGTTGGTGCTCCCTGAACCCAAAAATATTTTTAGTAGAAATATTTGTTTTGGTGCTCCCTGAACCCAAAAAAGTGTTTTTTTTTTTTTTTTTTTGTGTTGTGTCTCCGTGGGTTTGTGTGGCGCTGGTGAGCATACCAACGCTCGGGTTTTGATCAAATTTGGTACTTAGGTGTAGTTCTAAATATCTCCAGGAGTTTCTTTCATTGTTTCAAATTTTTTATTTTTAAGGGGTTTTACCCCCCCCCCCCCAAAATGGCAAAAAAACCAGAAAATCCAAATTTTTAAAAAACGGCTATAACGATTTTGATAAAATTTGGCTTATTTGTAGCCCTTAATGTACCCTACTATATGCAAAAAACCTCATCTTTCTAAAAATGTTCGTTTAGGTAATAATAATAACTGATTTTTGGGGGTTTTGACCAAAAAGGGGGTTGTTTTTCAAAAATTTTCAAAACTTTTTTTCGTACATCTATACAGGCCTAATTGACATGTTTGGTGCAAATTTGTTCGAAATCGATAGAATAATTTAAATAATAATAATATAATAAAATATGGATGTGTGTTACATGCATCTAATATTTTACATGGTAACATTTTCCTACTTTTGAAATTCTAAATAACCACCTCCTATGCTATTATTGGGAATTTATAAAGTTTCAACTTGGAGAACGTATGTGGCAGTTATCTGGTACCGTTTATTTAAAGATCTTTTTGATGCATCCAGGAGGATTTCATTTCATATTCTTGTTCCACTCTAAAACACTTTTGGGAAAATATCAATTCTAAAAGTTAGTGAATTTAAATTAACCAGACGTATAAATTATTATAAACGGAACAAAGAGTAACAACTTCCGACTTAATTAATAATTAAGTCTTTTGATGATTTAAGTGTTTTCATGTAAAATGTGTCAATAAAGAAGATGTCACCATAGCAAGGCTGAATGACGTCATGACTGTCATGGATCTGAAGATGACAGTATAACCATCGAAACCGGTAATCCATTTAGATACTACCTTGAATTGTTTGACGGAGTGAGAATTAAGGTAACTAACCTATAACATTTTCATCATAATATACAATCCAGGAGGCTAGATAAAATGCATTACGTCTAAGTTAATTAATCAATCATCATAATAAGTTTATGATGATGAGTTAAAATAAAGGTGAAAAAGCAACAACATGACTTAGCCCTGCTCCTAAACAATTACTAACCTAACCTTATTACTTAAAAGTGTGAATTCAGCTGTTAATTAAAAGCCATTGTGAAGTAGCCTAGATTTAAATTGATCGTAAGCTGTACATATCCATCAGCTGTGCTATGCGATTTAATATGCGCACATATTTTAAATGGATAAATAGTGCGGCAGGTACCCTCCAACTTGTAGTATTAAAAGAAAATAACAACTAGTAAATGAGTAATATCAATGACTAGGCATGGATTCACATTGACGGTCGTCCTATATACGAGTATAAGTTGTGCTGAGGTCAGATGTTTAGACAAAAGGGGACGGGACGTAGTTTCGCTTTAATACAAACGTAACAGGTACTCTGTTAGCTAGGTTGCCTAATTAATTAAGACTCTATTAGCCGAAGACAACAAGTTACTCGCAACCAGGGACGCCACCGGTGACTAGGTGTTTCTAAGTTAAGTCACTGCTTGCGTCACTTTTGAAAAGTACAGAAAACAGCTCAGTTGAAAAAATGACATCAAATGAAAAACCTTCTTCTCCTAGCTTAGCTAATAAAGAAAATACGAAGTGCTATTGAAACGCGTAAACATTCAATTCTAGTTTTTAGGCTGTCTAGTGTCCAGTCGACAATAAATTTGTCAATTACTTTCGTATGTCTAAATCACTGTTTATGATTTGTTGGATTATATAAAAGTTTAGTTAAAAAAACACCCGAGGAGCTGAAAAAAGTTCTAGGGCAATATGAATCTCCAGAAATAAGTTATCAATAGGGTTGTAAACTAAATCCCCTAAAAGTAACCATAGAAATATGCCGATGAAATAAATGACATTTCTAAATTTGTTTAATAATAATGGCAATAATGGTTCATTTAAAACAAACCACACGACAATCAGTCTGTATATCTCTAAAAATATGTACCAATTGGTTGTAACCTAAAACAAAACAAATCCCCAAAGTGTCCTTTTAAATATAACGATGAAGTATTACATTTTATTATTTCATTACATTATACTGTATATTGTTTAAAGCAAAGAAATCCTGATGCCGTTTCTTGAATTACTTTATTAATCTTGTATATAATACGTTAAGCGTCATAATAATATACTTGATACTGATACCAATGACGTTCACTAATAAGTTATATTTACTACAATACCCCAACATGCTGTCGGGCAACATAATGTTACCCGGGCATTTGCCGAGCTGAGCAACTATCCGTCACCAATTACTTGTTTGCGTCAATAGTTACACTCGGCAAATAGGTCTCAATTGATACAATGCGACGCAACCCAATCGGCTACTAGTGGCGTCACTTGTTGTCCTCATCTAATAGAGGCCTTAAGATTACTTGTTTGATTCGGAACAGCAGATAGGTTTGGAAGTTTAAATTCTCGTGTCGTCACCTGATTTCAAACCTTCTCGCCGTCATCCATCTTGACAAAGCCCGTAGGCTCGCACGAGAGCCGAAAGCACACATAACAGAGGGACGACGCCATCGTTGGAGAAGCCAGCCTGGCAACGAGCAGTGTCACAATAGATTTATTTAAAAATTACTTTCTTTTAAATTATTTGCATATTTATGAATTTTCCCCTCATCTTGAAGCCAAATCAATTCAATTAATACATATTACATAGGCAGTGAGTGAATGTTTTTACATAATTTTCCCTTGTGAGTTGAAATGCTAAAACTCGATTCTCATGCAATACTTGGGCTGGCATAAAATCCAAGTCTAATTGACAATAGTTTCGCATGCTAGTAATGACTAACACAACTAAAGTGTTTTCTTTCAATCCGAACATAAATACAGTTCCATGTACTACTGTAAAGGTATTTGCGTGGTAAGAACGGCAAATTATATGTTTGTGAAGTCTTGCATGCCTGTAACGACTTCTGATCTCCATTAACCATAGTCACTGCAGTACGCGAGGAGGTGATGGTTGTACACGAAGTTGTTTAGCTTTCAAATTAAGTTATTTTTTACTCAAAACTAACCTTTGTTTTTTATAACAGTAATTAAGTAAACATGAAGTCAAATTAATAAGTTGTACAGTACTTGCACCGTCTGTGACTTCTAATTTTCTTTTCCTTACGCGTTTCGGGGCTAACATCTCATCATCAGATCATCATATTCACGGGCCACGCACCTCGAAGTGCACAGGAAGCATGCGGATTTACTTAGCTATCTTGGATTCTTTTACAACGAATTTGACTGAATATTTACTTTTTCAATTAAAATCCCGTGTTCTTCCAACTTAAATGCTCTATATATCTCAAATGACTCCATGGCGTTCATTTATTTGCCTTTTTTCATATTATATCAAGGTCCAAAATTAGTCTCAAAATCAACATACTTATGGTTATTGCCAATTAAATGGCGTGCTTAATGTGATTTTATGTTGTTGATGTTCCTGTTGGGTAAATGTTCCATTCCATAAACAACGACCCAAACTGCCTACCGATTTTTCATATGTAAAAACAATCACAATTTCCACAAGTTATTTTATAGACTTCTGTGTTAGTTGCAGCCTTTCTTACGGTTTTTGGACCTAGTATTTCTTACGTTATTTCTGGTTTAATAAGCTGAGATTGCATTCACATTATTGAGTGTAGTTGTTAGTACTTTAGGAGAAACCGTACCGAATTCAATCAAAACATATATTTTTTGTTTTGCCTTTTGTTTTTAGTGTTTTAATGTTGGGTGACCTCAAATGAGTGAAGATCTGAAGATGGGACATAATCCCTGAAACGCGTAAGGAAAAGAAAATTAGAAATCACAGACGGTGTACGTACTTTATTACTTATTAATCATATCTTTGGCTTATGTACTTATAATCGAAAATTATTTTAAAAAAATGAAGTCGAAGTCCTCCTCGTTTCAAAATAATACGAGGTAGGGCTAAAACACAACCGCATTAATGATAAAAAATTAGGTATGATTTCTTCACAACTTTAACACATTCCCTTCAATATACTCCCCTTTAAGATCACTTCAACGCTTTATGAAAAATTTAGATTAAATAAAGCAGAGTTTGAATTCATTTTCAGAAAGCGCGTGTTTATCTTTCACAGCTTCAGCTGTCTCAAATATCGTTCCTTTCGGTACCTACCGACATCAACTTCTGGGAATAGAAAAAAAAATATAGATACAAAGTAGGAATGTGAACTCGAAACAAAACATCGATTATTAAACATCGATGATTTCAAAAATCGAATTATGTTGTGAAATGATACTCGGCCTATGTTGAGGGGAAGGTATCGAGCTATTCAAATAATTTAACAGCGAATATACAGTAATTTAAAACAATTCGAATACACGGCTGAACCGCTGACATGGGTTGAGCGAATTTCTAAAACTAAGATTATATGTTTCAGGATTTCAACAAACTATTCTACAAAATTCTCGAACCTTCTGGAAGGTTCTAAAACATTCTGGAAAATTAAACGACATTCTACATCATTCACGACCCATCTGCAAAGTTCTATAACTTCCTGAAACACTCAACGACATTCTACAACATTCTCGAATTTTCTGAAAGGGTCTATAACATTCTGGAACATTTAACGCATAAACATTCTACAACATTTTTTCCCCATCTGGAAGGTTCTATAACATTCTGGAACATTCTACAAAAGTTTCAGGATATTCTGAAAGTTTTTAAAACATTCAGGTACATCGGTATCTTTGTTGAGATTTTAACGAAGTATAACGTTATATCTGTTATAGATTTAACACACTTTGTCTAAATACATTATGTTATGCGCTTTGAAGTACCAACAGCTGAATACACTACGAAAATCCAATTTATAACTATTGTCAACTACAGATTTTTGCTTTCAAAGAAATATTGGATTTTTTAGATTAATAGAAACAATGCTTTAACAAACAAACGTGTGCATCTGTCATTTGATACAACGTGAAAATTGACAACCAGGAGGACAAATAAGTCCGTAAAATAAACATTGACTTCCCGTCTTGTCAACTTCAAACACGATACTATATCGGGTCGGGACCATGTTTGGTGTAACCTAGATCACCAAACAAAGCTTTTAGTTTGACGTTATTTTCATATTTGTGGAAATCATCACACAAATATAAATACGTAACGAATGTTTTGAAGTGAAAACTTCTTTAGGCGCACCGAACACTTTTTAGATGAGGTAAAATATATGAACTGGCGATTTGCGCTTAAAGTGAGACGCTATGCGTTTTTGATTTCTTCTTTATTGGTTTACACTCGTACTAATATAAACCAGCAGTTTAATGTAACAGCTGATCGTAAAAGAAGAAGAAATCGACGAAGTAAAATATACGGAGGTAAATTTTTAAGCCTTCAGGCCTAAACTGTTATTTATAACATAAATAAAATAACTGTATGGGTTTACTTACGTTACGCTACCGATGAAATTGACATTGTGCTTCCTCATTTTGTAATTTGTGTTAGAATAGTTTACTTGGTATTACCTCTGAAATTTACATTACACTTAATAATTTTATAAGTTTTTTTAAAGTAGTAGCCTATACTTGGTTATAACTCTACAATGGACATAGTACTTTCTATTTCTTTTAAATGTCTAAATGTATTATTTTGGTTTCTATGGTAATGCATTAAAGAAAGGTGTGTTGGTTCAGTTAAAATTTCGGACTTACCTAATATAACCATCGATTTATATTTATGACAGTTTTCACTCCTGTCGACAGTCCCACGACTGCTTTCTTTAACTTGTTTAGGGTATACGAAAAATTATTCCAGATAAATGAAAATGAGTTACGAAAAACCCAATCTTCTAAATGTGATAAAAGTGAGAGAAATTCACTTTCACGAAAAACATAATAAGATTAAATGAAATACTCTAATTCAAAGACTTTGAATTTGTATTTCATTATTCGCCAAATTAAAAGATGCCGTACTCAAATAGTCAATCTTTATTAAAATGTTCAATCAAAGTTTTCGTTTTTAAATAATCATTTATGTGATACTATTATAGCTCTCACTAGATATCTAGATGTAGCGCGGGTATAAAGTTAATCTTTATATAATACACAGGGTGATTCAGGAAGAAACTGACAAATTGCAGTACGTGTTTTAGTAGTATAAAATAAAGAAATAGTTCTTATAAACGATGGAAATTCTTCCTTTTCCAGTTATCCACAATTTTGACTTTTTTACAAAATACAAAATATTGGTTAAAAACTAAAAAAAATTTCTTTTTCTTTAACCTACTTTATACATTTTCGAAGTGACTTAAAATTTTTGTTTGCATATCTGTTTTCTTTGGGGGTAATAAAAACGTTTTTTGTAAGTTTGTAATCATTTATTATGGACTTTATTTACATGATTTTTCTCATAATTTGGTGCTGTAGTAATTTTTAATATTATAGACAACTGCCAAGATAAAACATTTTCAGTTTTTAGACTATAACTCGGTTATATTTTCAGTTACAGAAGTAATAAAAACATTTTTTGTTTGTTGAAAAAAGTTAGTCTTTTCGAGATAGTTTACATCCAAAGATATTAAGTAATAATTTTGTAAAAAATAGTGGAAAAGGAAGCATTTTTCAACAGGTCCTGAAAGTTGCTCCGTTTCTTCCTGAATCACCCTGTATAAATAAATGTGATTTGTTCATGCGTACCACTATAATTCTGCACCCCACACTTGCAGGAATATAGTATGATAGCCCTCCAAGGCTCTATCCCCATCCATAAAGAAGGTTTCTGTTGAGAACTGCAGGCGTTGATTTGGAGATATGTGATGGGTGGAGCAATTATGAGAAGTCCGTGAAGCAGCTTTAAATCTAGTGCCGAATTTGCCGAAACTGGCCAGAACTTTCCTGAATGTTATAGAAGCTTCCGGAAGGTTCTAGAATATTTCAGAATGTACCACAAAGAATGTTCCAGAGTGTCTTCTAGAAATTCCGAGGATGTCGAAGAATGTTCTAGAATATTCTAGAATGTACCACACAGAATGTTCCAGACAGAATGTTCGAGAATTTTCTAGAATATTCCAGAACGTACCACACAGAATGTTCGAGAATGTCGGCGAATATTCCAGTATGTACCATACAGAATGTTCTGGAATGTTTAAGAATTCGGAGAATGTTGTAGAATCTTTCAGAATGTTATAGAATGTTCCAGACAGTTCTGGACCATCGAAGGGACTTCCTGTTCAGGATCGTTCAAGAACGTTCCAGAATGTTCTAGAAACCGGAGACGGGTTATAGAGCCAGAGACCTAAAACTGTGACAATGTCCTTAAACTGAGAAAAGTACAACCGAAGGTGTAAAATATTGTTCGATTTATGTACTCTTAGATGTGAAATGTAAATCAAACTTTCTGGCAGAAATCGTAGTTTTTCGGCTTACTGGCGCATAGCTGCCATGTATGTAAGCCTACATTGGAAATATAGATTCATTAAAATTCAAAAAAATATGGAAAATGAAACGTTTATGGAATAGATAGATTTAATACTACGGTGTTAAACCAAAATGAAAGGATGTAAAATAATACCGAATCTTAAAGTGGCCTAGTTATTTAGGAAAGGTTGGGTCTAGAATGAATTATTTATAGGTTGAATTGTATTTTTTTTTTTTTAATATTGAAATATTTCTGTTTCAGGACACTTTTCACTTTTTCGAACTAAAATTTGTGCAATTTTGATTGTACAATCGTTCCAACCCTATTTACACCTGATGATATGTAACTAAACCATAGGGTACGTTAAATTACGTCGTAAGAATAATATGCATTTTTTGTTTTCCCTATTCAACGCGTATATAGATTGAAAAGCTAAAGTGAAAATAATCATGGCATTTTTATCGTCCTTCTAAATCAGTTTAAACCAGAACTATACGTGGTAATAAATCAGAAAACCCATCATCCCTTATTATTCATGAATCAAAAATCATATAAATAGCGTGGCGATCCGCAGTGATATATGTATAACTGCGGTGTTGGATAATGTGTGTTGGTATACCATTATTTCAATATCCCACCCAAACCTGCCCTTCCTGCCTCTTATTAAATCAATAAGTCTGTTATTACCCTTTCCTATTGCGTGCGTTTAATTGATTTTAATTTGTAAGCAAATATACGCAGAGTCGCAACACGCGATCATGTGAATATAAAACAACTATGAGGTACTGTGATGAAATTAAACTTAATTGAGTTTGATTTGATAAAAAATAACTTCAGCTGTAATGAATTTCACGACGATCATGCGAGTGTACAATCTACTGAATTTAGAATTATTAAAGGTAATCAAATATTTGGAGTTGACGATTATAACTATTATAAAAATTGTGTTCATAACGGATTTTCCATTAGGTAGCTGCCAGAGCAGCAAGGATAGACAAATATAATATTTATAACATACTAGCAGCTTCACAGTAATTGTACGAATAATTTATTTTTTAAGGGTAGTTTGCGATGATTACATCTTACCCAGTACCAATTTTTTGTCACTCTGCTCCTGGATAACGCTTTCTTCTTGTGAAGCAACCCACCGCACAAATTGTACCCCCTTCTTGGCTATATACGACACGATTTCTGACCAAAAGATACCAGATAACTGCCACATACTTTCTCCTAGTTGAAACTTTATACCTTCCCAAGAGTAGCATAGGAGGTGGTTATTGAGTATTGCAAAAGTAGGAAAATGTTACCATGGAAAATAATAGATGCATGTAACACACATCCATACTATATTATTATAATTATTTAAACTATTCGATCGATTTCGAACAAATTTGCACCAAACATGTCAATTAAGCCTGTATAGAAGCACAAAAAAAGTTTTGAACATTTTTAAAAACAACCCTCATTTTGTCCAAAAACCCCCAAAAATCAGTTATTATTATTATTATTACCTAAACGAGAATTTTTAGAAAGATGCAGTTTTTTTGCAGATTGTAGGGTACATTAAGGGCTACAAATAAGCAAAATTTTATCAAAATCGACATTCTCGAAAATTCTAGAACTCACGCTCGAACATTCTTTGTGGTACATTCTGAAATATTCTCGAACATTCCGAAAGCTTCTAGAACATTCAGGAAAATTCTGGCCAGTTTCGGCAAATTCTGCACTCGATCTCCAGCTGCTTCACCTACTTTCCATAATTCCGACGGTGCGATTAGCTGCATGACACCCATCACATACCTCCAAATCAACGCCTGCAGTTCTGAACAGAAACCTTGTTTATGGATGAGGATAGAGCCTTGGAGGGCTATCATACTATATTCCTGCAAGGGTGGGGTGCTGAATTATAGTGGTACGCATGAACAAATCACATTTATTATACAGGGTCATTCAGGAAGAAATGGAGACACTTTCAGGACCTGTTCATATAAACATATGTCCAAAAATGCTTCTGTTCCAGCTTTCCAAAATTTTTTTACAAAACTATTAGGTACTTAATATCTTTGGATGTAAAATATCTCGTAACCACTAAATTTTATCAACAAACAAAAAATGTTTTTATTATTTCTGTAACTGTAAATATAACCGAGTTATTGTCTAAAAACTAAAAATGTTGTATCTTGGTAGTTGTCCGTAAAATTTAAAACTACTACAGAACCAAATTATGAGAAATAAATGGTACCAGAAACTGGCACATACTTTCTCACAAACATATTTAAATTATTAAACAGATTCACTGCTAAGGACACACATATGAGCTTGACACTGAACACTATGAGAAGCGGCCGACGCACAGTGCATTGCGCGCCAACCCCCGTATTGGGACTATTTTCAATACACAATGCACAGCTTGCTTCGCACGCCAACCCCCGTATTGGGAGTAATTTCCATTCACAATGCATTGCGTGCTTCGCACGACAACTCCCGTATGTGACCAAAACTGTGACTTCATAATTGTATTAAAGTAGGAGAGAAGATAAGACATTAAAGTAGGAGATTAACTAATAGTCTAAATATTATTATTAATATATAAAGAGAAAACTATTCGATCGATTTCGAACAAATTTGCACCAAACACGTCAATTAGGCCTGTATAGATGCACGAATAAGGTTTTGAAAATTTTTGAAAACACCCCCCTTTTCGGCCAAAAACCCCCAAAAATCGGTTATTTTTATTATTATTAGCTAAACGAGAATGTTTAGAAAGGTGAAGTTTTTTGCATATATGGTAGGGTACATTAAGGGCTACAAATAAGATAAATTTTATCAAAATCCTTAGAGCCGTTTTTGAGAAATTTAGATTTTTCTCGGTTTTTATCAATTTTTGAGGGGTAAAACCCCTTAAAAATCAAAAATTTAAAAACATGAAAAAAGCCTGGAGATATTCCAGAACTACACCTAAATACCAAATTTCATTAAAATCGGACGTTGCCTAACAGACACACGGACAGACACCAAAAAAACACTTTTTTGGGTTCAGGGAGCACCAAAACAAATAATTCCACTAAAAATATGTTTGGGCTCAGGGAGCACCAACACAGATAATCCCACTAAATATTTTTAGGGGGTTCAGGAAGCACCAAAACAGATACTTTCACTAAAAATTAAAATTCGAAAATTTGGACGAATACAATACTTTCTCCATATACTACGTATTGGGTGGAGATAGTAAAAATAGTCCTTAATAATTTGTCTTTATTGTTCAACACTATCTGCCTTCATGCCGTTTTGGAGCCTTTACCTTATTTATAGAAAAAAATTTTACAGGAAAATTTAAAACCCAAGAAAAGCACCAGGATTTGACTTAAACACTTGTGAAATAAATAATCACCAAGGAATGATGTGGAAATGATGACAAATGATATAAAATTGTATAAGTACATAGGCCTATATATGTCGTACTATAATTGCCATATTTTACGTCCGATTTGGTACACACAGTGGTTTACTCAGTCGCTCGGACAAGATCGTTAGCAAAAAATCCAACAACCAGAAGCACGTTTCCCGATCAACCATATATCAAGATCTGCAGTTGAAAAAACAAAAGTTTTGAAGAAGCAGGCTCTGTTAAGAACCGTCAAAGATCACCGGACTTTTCATCACTGGAGTACTTCGTATGGTATCACGACCAAGACTTTACAAAACAAAACCGCAGAACATTGATATCAGAAATCGAATTGTACAAGAAACCATACGAATTCCTCAAGAGACATTGCAGCGAGCATTTCCGCATTTTTAAACCATACTGGCATATAGACAAGCCGTTGAGGGGAAGCAATTTGAGCATTTCCTGTGAAATGTTATGATGGTAAGTTATTACAACACTAGCTGCTTCAAAATTTTTGTAATTTTAGACAGTGGTGTGTTTGTTTAGTTGCAGTCTAATTAATTGTCATTTAATCATTTTCCTTTTTGTTTATTGACCACCATTTTGATTTTGGGTTAAGATAGAAACCTCTATTTTGCGTTATTCACTTTATTTTATCAATACCTTCAAATTAAGGGGTCACACGATAGGGTTGTTCATTTAAAAATTTTGAGCAGCGGCCCAAATTTAAAATGTTTCATATGAGGGCAAAGTTGTCCCATATATAAAAAAAAAATTATTTTGTATGACTTATAATCATTTTATGATTTGGGCTTTTCTCTATCTTCTCACTAAACTGTTAGAGGGGTGTCTCCAGACTTTTAACTAACCCTGTATAGATTAAGAAAAAGCAATGATTAACTTTCAAAATTCTCTCTCCATGCAACATTTGAAAA
>JAGFPH010000009.1:2187427-2206625 GCA_018207615.1 Philaenus spumarius | reverse complement strand
TTCTGTCTGTCCGTCTGTATGTGATTTTTACAAATACTGATCTCAGAAAAAGTTTAAGATATAACCTGGAACTGGATATAAATAGTCATCTAAATAGGTACATTTTATTTAACATGTTTATCCTTCAACAATCCGTTTCAAAATGGTGGCCGTTGAAAATTTGCAATGTTAATTATCTTGAAAACGATACATTTTAGGAAAAAATTTTAAGTCAGCAAATATTTGGACTATTTTAAGAGAAATTTAACGGTATATGGTTTTTAATAATGGAGTTATAAATAACAGAGATAAATCAGATTTAGTGGTCGAATGTATATTCGGGTGCTGAAGGTGGTCATACTAATAAAAATATTAATAAAAAGCCTTAATTTCAACCACTAAATTTGAGCTATCTCTATTATTTATGACTCAACTATTAAAAGCTATATATATCTTTAGATTTGTCTTAAAATTTGGTGTCTTTACATTTTTTTGTATGTATAGTTTTCTAGATATTTAACATTAAAAATGTTCAACTGCCGCCATTTTGAAACATATTGATGCAGAAGATCAAATTTTTAAAGTAAAATGTACCCTATTTAGATGAATATCCATACCCAGATATTCATATCTTAAACCGTTTCTGAGATATTAAGGCATTTGTAAAAATCATACACAGACGGAAAGACAGAAAACAGAATGATATAGGACACACGTTACGTTGTATTATTTGCTTGTTGTTAGCTGACAAATAACGCCGTTAAGTTTCGGAATATATATAATTTTTAGATACTTTTTTAATTTACCATTAAAAATTTGTATTTACATCATTGTGTAGTGGGCTGTTTAAAACAAGCCATTATTGTATTATTGCGTGCATGCGCATGTGTGTGCATACGTGCGTGTGTGAGGGTGTGTGTGTGTGTGTGTGACACAATATTATTGTATTATCGTCCGTTTCTGAGCTATGTTCAAAATTTCAAGTCTCTGAGTCTAGACCACCAAGAAGTTTGTTTAAAATACAATGCAAAACTACTTGGTGTACCGCTAAAGTGAGTTAATAAAAACGTCGTATTAAATTATATTTGACAGTTATATATCAAATACACTTCACTTCTTAGCAAAACCAGGACGTAACAGTCCCATACTATTTTATATGTGGAGCGTGCACAATATCTACTCAGGTGAATTATGTAATACAATTTTAAACCCTATTTCGAGAGATAGCGTTTGTTTGGTAACCTAAGGGTGTTATTAATTTTTGGTATTTCGGTATTAAAATCATCGCCAATTATGTGCACGCAGGGTGGAGCCAGTAATGATAGGTTAGTTGATTTAATGTGAGCCCGGATGGGCAGGTTTTGGCGGGTTATTAAAGCTAACGTTATGCGAACAAACACTCACCTGCTCTGGTACATATGTATAGTCTTCAGTGTACACGCGATCATATTTTGATGCACGAATATACAAGATTGATGGATGGTGTAATTTTCCTCATAAAGGGACCGTTTTTCTAAAATAATACTTGTAACGGGAAAAAATACTTAAGGTTAAAATTGCTACTTTACTATTGATTTGTTGGCCATATTCAAGGTCGTTTCTAGATCAACTGAGGTTGCTTAATTAGCACAGTCAAATTGTACAAAAATATGGGTTTACTGCATTAAATTATGTAGTTCCAAAAGTTTCAGGAATGCGTAGAGGGAGATTAACTGAACAACGCATAATAAAGTCTTATCGGTTTCAGAGGAGGTTCAAAGTTCCCATCTTTCAGTTTTTGGAAAATATCTCAAAAACGATTTGACGCAAAGAAAATGATGTATTTTTTAAAATTAAAGCTTATTAAATTCCCTACAAAATTATGTACAAACAAGTATCTCTGTATGTTACCGTCTCCAAAATATAAGCCGGCAAAAGTGGAAAATTTGCGAAAATTTTTAGAACCTTACGTTTTCTGTCAAACTTACCCTACCAAATCTTTGTCTATCATTTTACAAAAAGCTATGTAGAAGTACACTAAGAAAGAATTTAGCGTAATATTGATTTTCAGGGTTGCAAAAGCTCAACATACGTGGGTAAACTCTCAGCCAGATAACAAATAAAACGGTTCATTTGAATCAATAGATTGGAAACACAATTCTAGGCTTGGGCTATTATTCTGAACAACCAGAAGTTTGTTGGATGCAGTTACAAGCAGTGCCATAGCAACGAAAAGTTAGAATCAGTTAATTATTTTAAAACCAACTGTTTAGTTTTAAGTTAGGTAATATCAAACGCTAACGACGAAAATGGCTTACTACTCATATATCATAATTAAAACACCTATCAAAACTTTAATCTTTACTAGGCCAATTTAACCAGTTTGAAATATGACTTTTATTGTATCTTCTGGCCATATTTTGTAACTCGAAAATCGCCTCCTACTATAAAAGTAAAAAGTATCTGTCCTAATCAATAGTCATTTTAGTGAAAATATTACAGTATGCAATAATCTGTTTGCATTTTCTTCGCTAAGTATGTACAGAATATAGTATAACAGTAATGACAATAATGAATTAGGCGTACATCATTGACAAAACAATGTTTTCAACTATTAGCCAAACCCATTCAAATAGTGTATAGATTTTGTTGAATCACTCGGTACAAGGAAGTTAAAACGAAATATTTTCAAACATCCGTTAAAGCCTTGAAAATTTAACAGATCTTTTAAATACAAATTTACATACCATTCAATATGTTTTATGTCAACGTCTCAGACGCTAGATTTTGTCCCCAATTTATTTAATTTGTTCGAACAACCACCATTTTCCAAGCTATGCATCTAAACATAATTCTACACAAACTATAAATCTAAATTTGTGTAGTATATTCTTAAGTGCCATAAAACCATTTTGATATTCGATTACTTAATAAAGTCAATGTAATGAAATAGCGTAATTACCCTTTAAATTAAATCAAGCAATATCGAGGCATTGGTGGGTCCACTAGTTGTATATAAAACAATCATAACTTATTTCTAAAGCAGATGCTAAATGCAAATACTGTATCAGTATAGACAATCAATAAATGTTCAGTACATTAGACAATAACCTATAATTTTTTCAGTAATGAAAACAATTACCTATATTTTTTAATGTAGTTGACAATCATCTAAATTTTTCAATATAAACAAGATGAAAAGATGGAACACTTTTTCGAGATTTCGGTTTTTTGGTAAAATCGGTTTTCTCGTTCCCAAAAACATATAAAACGATACCCCACACTGTATTTTCAAAATTTCGGCCCAAAAACGTGACCCCCGTCGTGCTACGACTCACGCTAGAAAGCTCAAAAGCTTTTCAACTCTCCGCCAAAAAATTACGAAAACTTTGGCACCTCCAGAAGTTTTTTACGACGTTTGTGAGTACATATATCGTGTTTACTGACAGACAGGCACACACAAATTAATATTATTATTTATACTTGCCTTAGAAATCCTTTATAAAAGTCTTAACGTTTACAGCTGTTTCACCTTTTCATTTTTAGGCATCATCAGAACGAATAGTACACAAAAAACACACTTCTCACAGTTACACTTATTAACAGATTAAAATGACATTTAACATATAAACGAATAAAAACACAATAAATAATGACATAAAACGACACTTGGTGAAACATTTAAAACACTTATTGAATTTACTCGAGTCACACACCATATCACAAACTGTTATATCCACCATAATACAAATAAATTATAAATTATAATATTATATATAATAGCAATCAGATATGGCTACAAATACAACAATGGACACAAAAATTATCGCACGATTTCAATACTTCGGCATTTAAATACAAGTAAAATAATATATATATATATAACTAAGTGGTAACCTTGTCCGACAAAATTGTCGGGGCATACTTGTTGTCGGACGCCTTAAAGTTAAGGGTTTCATGCAACCCTTATATTTATGACCTTTTGTCAGACAAAAATAGGGTATGTAAAGTTTCTTATTTTGTGATCAGTGATTCAATTGTCCGACAAAAAAATTGGGGCAAATAATTAGTCCGACAAAAAAGTGAAATTTTAAAATAAATCTATAAATTGTAAACGGGAGGCGTAGTTCAATTCAAACGTATTTTTCTCAGTTAGTTATATAGTGCTAATGCTGAAAATTGATTAAAATGTGGTTTACAACATTTAGAAGGGCAGAACAAACCCGTTTGCGAAATTTTTAATCTGCGTTAAATAAATAGTTTTCTAAAATTATAAAAAGTCTGTCAGTAATTTTCTGCTGAAAATTTTTATTCTTGTGGAATATTTTTTTATTTTATTAAAAACTCTACATCACAATCTTCGTAATACTACTAAAATAAAAAAATATACTTTTATCTTAGGAGAAAAAACTCTAAAAATGTTTTATCGCACCATCCTCTTATATGCGTGCATCATTGAAATGTTCAATCAACAATAAAAATCTATAACAATGTATGGTTTTTTTGTCTAGATTGGATCCCTAAAATAACGACACAAAAAACAATTTATTTTGCTAAATTTTTAGAGCACAACTTGCTTGAAAAGCTGACTGATAAACTACTAATTTTCGGTAGGCCAGTCGGTAGAGGTAATTTTAGACCCAAAGTTCCAGTAATTTACAATAGGGCTGATTTTTTTTATAAGTACATTCAAGTATGTAGATTAACATAAAAAAAATTTACCAGTCTATCGATTTCCCAAAGTCGAAAAAAAATCGATTATTATTATTTTTTCGATTATCCTTAATATTTCGAGCTGGGATGAAGATAGAGAAAAATAAAAAATACCACCGTGTAGGGGAGGTATTTTTCAACAAAAAAGGTCATATGTGTTTATTTCGTCCGAGCAATGGTTTATCTGGAAAATAATTGATAATGCAGGTATGTATTTTGCAGCAGGGGAAATCACTAAAAGGGGACATCTTATTCATATATGAAGCGTTGGCTCATTCTAAATTGGCCAAATTTTAATATATCGAATTGAAACTTGACATAAGAGTTAAAATATATATTTTAAACATTTATGCTGAGTCTCAGCTTGTTATCTTGAAAATGACCCGATCTAGAGCCACTTGACTTATCAGTGGGTTTCTCGATTTTAGGAGTACCGGACCCACCAATTCATTTTAAACAGCTCTAGTTTAGAAAATTTTCAAAATATCAACCTGAAAGTTTTTTTACAGGTTAAATATATAGATTCAAACAAGATCAAGGAGTATAAACCTTTTTTATTATTTACTTTTCAAAGCACAAGTAACTTAAAAAAGTATAATTTTAGACCTTTTTAGATTTTTCATCAAAACGCTTGAGTTAATCGGCTGCAGATTAGTCAATTTTTTAAATATAGATTTTAAAATAAGTATAGTAACAAACAATTATGTTTTTAACTTCTGTACCAATTTTTAAATCGATATGTTCAAAAATGTCGAAAATGGAGTCGTTGAATCCAAAGGTGTTATAGTTAAAACGAGATAGGTAAAATAGAAGACTATTTTCAAGCGCCTCGTTTTTAAAAATGACATGAAAAAAATAGTTCATACTTACTAAGAATACTTTTACTGGTGTACTCAACTTTTAAAACAAATTTGATGTTGTTATTCCAAAAATTGACGAAACTGGAATAGATTGAAATTAGTTCGTGGGTCCGGTACTCCTAAAATCGATAATCGAAATCGACTCCTAGATCGGGTAATTTTCAAGATAACAAGCTGAGACTCAGCATAAATGTTTAATATATATATTTTAACTCCTATGTCAAGTTTCAATTCGATATATTAAAATTTGGCCAATTTAGAATGAGCCAACGCTTCATATATGAATAAGATGTTTCCTTTTAGTGATTTCCCCTGCTGCAAAATACATACCTGCATTATCGATTTTTTTCCAGACAAACCATTGCTCGGACGAAATAAATACATATGACCTTTTTTTTTTGAAAAGTACCTCCCCTACATGGTGGTATTTTTATTTTTCTCTATCTTCATCCCAGCTCGAAATATTAAGTATAATCGAAAAAAAAATGATAATCGATTTTTTTTCGATTTTGGGAAATCGATAGACTGGTAAACTTTTTTTTATGTTAATCTACATACTTTAAGGTACTTATACAAAAAATCAGCCGTATTGCAAATTACTGGTAGTTTTAACCTATACCGACTGGGCTAGGAGGTTAAACCACGAGCTGTATTCATTTAGTTGGAAATTCGAATAGAAAAATAACAAAATAATACGACCACCCAGCTGAATCGCTGACGTGAGTTGAGCAAATTTCCAAAATTAAGTTTATAGGCCTATGTTTTAGGGTCTCAACCAACAATATGGGAAATAGGTCTACTCACGAAGGTGCTGCATAGCTGCTTTGTGTACGAAATATATTAGTAGAATTTGATTGCTACTAAGCCTCCAACTTCTACTCACGCGCTCCTTCGTTACACTCGCAGCATAAAAACTCGTCCGTTGGCCTCGGATGAGAAGATAAAATCCACCATGTGGCTTTGAACCGGGTACTTTTATGGTATTTTACGTTTTGATCGATTTTGGGAAACCAAGCGAGCTATAAGATCGCGTAAAAAAACAAAATGTGCAAAATAGTATCCTAAGTTTATATCTTTTGAAACCAGTCTAAAAAATTCATTCTCGTCTAAAAAAATGGAAAATCTAAAACAAATAGTTATTTCCTGTCAAAAAACGTGCTTCCGGTTGTTGAATTTTTTTGCTAACGAATTCGTCTGAGAGATTTACACAAAAAACATATGTACCAAATTTGGACTTAAAGTGCGGCCGCTAGAGGGCGAACACATATATACATAATATACATATATGCATTTTAATGACACCCCAAAACGTGTTCTAGGGACCATGATCGGTGCTCATTTGCTACTCCCGACCTTAACTCTTACCTAAGGGTCACTGCATAGCTCATTTTTCCTATGGAAATTCGCTAATAACGGAATTTTACAAGCATACTAAACGCTTTCAACTATTGAAAGAGATGTTTTTGGCACAAAGTACAAAGACACATAATATACCTGGCCTATGGTATGTGCAAGGTAACTTTGGCATACGATTTGAATGGATTGCAAGTTTGGTTTTATAAACATTAAATGGTGCAAATATTGAGAATATTGAGTTTATATTATTTAGTTTAATAACGAAGTAGTCAGCTATACCACCCTTTGTATATGTGTTTACAATGTGTTTATAACAATATTGTACTTATTTAAATAAAAACCCCGAACCACAAAACAAAGTACAAAAACAATAAATAAACAACTAAATTGTAAGTTATGTTTAATACGTTACCCTTATGTACATTTCGATGACATGGTCATCATCCTCAGATGACATCCGGATTTTAACACTGTGTTAAAACCCCCTTGAAATATTATTACAAAAAATATAAAATAAAAATTGTATGTTAGGTCATAAATATAAGGGTTGCATGAAACCCTTAACTTTAAGGCGTCCGACAACAAGTATGCCCCGACAATTTTGTCGGACAAGGTTACCACTTAGTTATATATATATTTTATAAACGATTCTGAAAAAATCATCAGTTAGGTACTAAATTTTTTTACGCCATAACTTTGCCGTGTTCGGGGTGTCGGACGCGCAGAAATGACCAATCATATTTGTCCGACCAAATGTTTTTCGTTTTCTACATAAAACAAACTTTCGATTAAAAAAAAGATTATTGATTAGGTTATAAATTTTTTTACCGCATCAAATCAATTACTTTGCCGGGTTCTCAAAGGAAAACGCCCCGCTACCGAGAATTGTTGCAAATAAAAATGTTGTCCGACTCGACTTAAATAAGAGATATACGAAATCTCAAGAGTTAGGTAATCATAAAATTTTAAAGGCATGGGCCCTAGGACTATAGTGAAAGTGGTGTTAGGTGTAAGCTGAAAGGTGAGCTCTCTTTGTGTCCTAGCGGCCACTGCAGGCGGTTTAGTTCAGTCACAGTTCAATCGAGCAAAACAAATTGAGTGGTGATTTCAACATTCTATTTTGTACCGTTGCAGTTTATTTCTCTTATATTATTTCAATTTATATATAATTTCTTTTGGTTGGTTTTAATTGGCAGAACTGCAACCGACGAAACGAAAACTAACTCTTTTATGTCAAATAGTTTGTGTTGCCTATAAATCGCGCCCCCCCCCCCCCTGCTAGAAACTTTAAACTACCACACTGTCTTGGACTACTAGTCAGAAATACTGATTTTAATAGAATCCTACAAGTTTGAGCTTCTGTTAAATTACAAATATAGGCTTAATGTCGATGAAAACTTACGTGAATTTTAAAGTGAACAATAATATAGTTTTGCAAATGATTGTACTTAAAATATTTGGGTTTAAAATCGTTGATTCGAGTATGTCTATTATTTTCCAATATCTCAGGTCTTTGAGTCAAATGTTTAGTTGTAGGCTCTGTACATTTACCGTGTTTAAAATCCCTAACGGCATACAGCCAGTTAGATATAGTTTGTTGTTTGTAGGTATAAGCAGTTTCTTCTAAAGCACGAAGTACCAAACAAAACAAATGGTAAACGGCTTCTATGTGCTCCGCACGCCAACCCAGTTGGCCCCTTCTATACACATAATCATGTTATGTTTTCTTTATAATAAAGATGTAGGATTAATAATAACCCCAAAGGTATGGTGGAATAATGTTTTTAAATGTTCAAATCAAATTATTTCGTTATTTTATAACAGCAGTTATGTAAAGGTTAAAATAACCAGCAAGGCTCAGGTCTACACTTTAATAAAAACATAACCTAAAATTTATAAATACAAATAGTTGCTTCAAAGTGTGAATTCAGGTGTTAATGTAAATATTAGATGAAACAGCAGTTTTATCTGTTATTTTGTTCAACTGGTTGCTATAGTTATTCATCAGTCTAGGCCTAACGTAAGAATTTTTTTCGACTAAATTTAAAAATAATAAAATAAAAATGTTTTAATTAAAATGAATTATAGAATATGTTACTCAGGGATAGTGAAGCTTTTTATTAGTAAAACTGTTTTGCAATCGATTCTGTAGTTCCATAAATGACCCCCTACATACAAACAATAAAATTGTATCTCTTTATAATATTAGTATAGATTGTAATAAAGGTTAAAAGAACCAGCAAAGATCAAGTCTAAAATTTAAAAACAACCTAACCTAAAATTTTAAAATACAAATAATTGCTTTAATGTGTTAATGGAAATACTAGAGCAAACAGTTGTTTTATGTTATTTTATTCAATCGGATGCTGTGGTAATTCATCAGTCTAGGCCTAACCTAAGAATTATTTCCGACTAAATTTACAAATATGGAAATAAAAAATGTTTTTTATCAAAATGAATTATAGCCTATATTACTCAGGGATAGTGAAGCTTTTTAATAGTAAAGCTATTTTTTTCAATCGGTTCAGTAATTCCAGAGATTACCCCCTAAATACAATCAACCATACAAACAAATTTGAAATGTTTATAGTAGTATATAGATAAGTTAATGCAGCGGGCATGATTTTATTCGTATGACCAACATTGTCTGTTATACAGTACGTATCCACTTATCAGTTTAAAGGATACTGCATTTTATGTTTAGTGAATAGTCAGTATATTATCATTATTAGGTGTATTACTATTGTGAGTTATCAATACGAGTCTAGAAGGGAATGTTTGGCCTGGCTATTCAACTTAATGCTATACCAACACACATTATATCTACCCAGCCACCCCCCTCCACCCCCCGTAGTTATACATTTATCAGTGTGGATCGTCACGCTATCTAGACATTTTGTATTCATGTGTGATGGATTTGTGATTTATTAGCACTTAAAAATAACTCGTATGATAGGGTTCCGTTTACTAGTCTTGGGTTGTAATGTGTTTATTTACGTTTAAGTTCTAGGAAATTCATTACTCTATTTTAGTTTTTACAAAAGATTGTGGTCAATCATTTTCGGAAAATCCTTTTCTGTACGTACTACTTTAATAAATTAAAATCTACTCGAAATGTTTGGAAGAGAAAATGGTTCAAACAGTGTCGTCAAAACAGTAACATTTTCATCCAAGCTGAGGGACTTTTTGGAATTTCCACCTAGTCCTAGCCCAAAGGTTAGATTTCTGAAACTAAGAATATTGTGCACATTATCAATGACTGGTCACCTTTAAAAATAAACACAGAAATATACAGGGTATCCCGTTAGTAAAGTGAAAAATTTCGGAAACTGGTCAAATTAAAGAGAAAATCAAAAATAACATTTGTTTTCCAAAACACTTTGTTTTCCAGATGTCCGCCACTTTGTTTCTTTTACAAAATAATTCATATATAGGGAACTGTTTAACTTTAAGTTTAATCTAAATAATTATCTGTTTTAGGAAAAATAAGCAATAATATCCAATTATCCGTTTCAAAATGACGGCTGTTTGAACATATCAAACCTGTTACCCAGTGACATTACATTTAAACAAAGTATGTAAAGACTCCTTTTTTATAGCCCTTTTAATTGCCTACATGATGTTGTAACTGTCAAAACAATCGGAGGAAGGATAATAGTTAAGTTATGTGTAATAATTGGTTTATTCAACCCTGCATCCTATGCCAACACAGTAAACACAACGATATGGTGGATACGTATGCTGTTATTATAAGCAAGTAATGCAATACATTATTTTAAATTGTTCATCAAACCAATTTTGAACAAGTTCTGCGTATTTAGCCCAAACACTAAACAATAGTATAGGTGATTGTTTTCTATACTGAAAAAATACAGAAGATCGTTTTTACTTCGGCTCGTATTAAAATGCCGAACTATTGAAATCATGAGATAATTTTTGTGTCCATTGTTGTATTTGTAGCCATATCCGATTGCTATTATCACATATATTATTTCTCAAGGTTATTTTTTTGTCTGTACGCCATAACTTCCTTAATACATCATCAAATTACATGAATGCGGCATCATTTTAAAGCTTTCCTTAACCGCTACACCGGAAAAATATACAAAATACAATTATACGAAAAAATACAAAAAAATATAAACAATCCGAAAGTAACAGTGATGTAAGATCAAGTAAGTTGTAGGGATATTTTTCAGGCGTTGGCAACACTGATGATAACAATACCCAGCTGGAGAATATGTAAATATCTTAAACTTATGTTTAAAAAAATAAATAATATAAAATTTAAACATATCTATTCTTTACTTCAACCCTCACCTATGCCCATGACGCACTAAATACGCACTATACTATACTAAATATACGGTGTGTACTTTAATTAAGTGGGATTTAAGTAAGTTAGAATTCGAATGCTTCGCACGGGTCAGCTTGTATATATAATATTATAATTTATAATTTATTTGTATTATGGTGGATATAACAGTTTGTGATATGGTGTGTGACTCGAATAAATTCAATAAGTGTTTTAAATGTTTCACCAAGTGTCATTTTATGTCATTATTTATTGTGTTTTTATTCGTTTATGTGTTAAATGACATTTTAATCTGTTAATAAGTGTAACTGTGAGAAGTGTATTTTTTGTGTACTATTCGTTCTGATGATGCCTGAAAATGAAAAGGTGAAACAGCTGTAAACGATAAGAATTATAAAAGGATTTCTAAGGCAAATATAAATAATAATATTAATTTGTGTGTGCCTGTCTGTCAGTAAACACGATATATGCATTCACAAACGTCGTAAAAATCTTCGTCATTTTTTTGGGCACGACGGGGTCACGTTTTTGGGCCGAAATTTTGAAAATACAGTGAGGGGTATCGTTTTATATGTTTTGGGGAACAAGAAAACCGATTTTACCGAAAAGCCGAAATCTCGAAAAAGTGTTACATCTTTTCATCTTGTTTATATTGAAAAATGTAGATGATTGTCAACTACATTAAAAAATATAGGTAATTGTTTTCATTACTGAAACAATTATAGGTGATTGTCTAATGTACTGAACATTTATTTGATTGTCTATACTGATACAGTATTTGCATTTAGCATCTGCTTGAGAAATAAGTTATGATTGTTTTATATACAACTAGTGGACCCACCAATGCCTCGATATTGCTTGATTTAATTTAAAGGGTAATTATTCCATTTCATTACATTGACTTTATTAAGTAATCCAATTTCAAAATGGTTTTATGGCACTTAAGAATATACTACACAAATTTAGATTTATAGTTTGTAAACCTTTATAGATAATACAGTGAACCTTTTGTTTGTTTTTACCTAATCTAAAAAAACTGATAGTTGTGAAGGATTGTAAAAAACCTGATTCTAAATTGGTTGCAAATAAACGTGTTTTGGTTCATTGCAGGCCTAACCTAAAATCATGTTCAGTTTTTAATCTAACACAGCTGTTTTATATAAATTATATAACAACCAATGTTTGAATTAAATTAAAATATAGTAAGTATTTTTAGTTTATTTTTGTTTTTGTTTGATTTAAGTTGGTCAATCTAACATAAAAAAGCTGTTGGTTTTTAATAATAATAAACGAAGCTAAATATATTGGTCTACTGGACGGAAATTAAAAACTAGATATAAAGAACATATAAGATCATTTAAATATAATAAAAAATATTCAAATTTCGCGAATGATTTAATTAACGAGGATCACAAACCTTGGGATATGCAAACATCTATGAAATTAATCCACACAATAAATAAAGGAACAAGGCTTAATATAATATAAAACATGGAAATATTTAAATTAAAGATAAAAGACCAAAAAATAATAAATGAGCAAATTAACACACAATCCAACCTTATGTTTGAAAATATAAAATTAATATAAAAGTAGAAAATTCTAGAAATATAGGATGTAGGTCAATGATCTAAAATTAATAGTTGTTTACTTGTTTACAAGCAATAGAGAACAGGCAGTAAACAGATTGAAAAGGAGGGGGGGAGGAGAACAAGTATAAATAGGAGACAATGGTAGAGCATAGATAGTAACAAACAAAGCTTCTGAAGATGGGGTCTACCCGAACGGGTCAAGCGAAAAAAAGACAAAGCTAAGAAAGGCGGATAAGCAAGAAGACAAATGTTTCAAGCATCTTAGCAGAAATAATAATAACAAATGCAGTGATGACAATAAATTGTTTATAAAATGCCGAGTAAAGTTGCTGTGGTAATGAATGTAAACAAACATGACGTGTTGCTAACTTTTTATACGAACAGCTGTTTTTGTGCACTATGGTCTTGAGTCCATACAAAAGAGGCTGTTTAGTTTTTAGAAATTTGAAACTTTTTCGGGAAACTTTTCACATTTTTCTTTATATAAAAACCTAGTTCGGACTATTACGAACGTTTTAAAACAAAAAATAGCCAAATTGGAGCAGCCGTTCTCAAGTGATGCGCTTACAAAGGAACAGCAATTCATTTTTATTATATAGATAACCAAACAGTGTTTCGTGGATTGTCTAGAAAACGACGTTATAAGACGTATGATGAAGTACACTTTGTCATTATTTTCATAAATGTAACCCTTTCAGTAGTTTAGAGCAATGTTTTAGAAAAACTCTTTATATAAAATGGTGACAGTTTGCGTACAGTTGTATAGGAGATTAAGGGCAGCAAAAGTATTTATAAGTACAATACTTTACAGTTTGCACAATAGTTTCAAAATTCATTTTAACAAAAGGAAAGTAAATTATAACTGCCTTTATTCATTTTAACATAACCATTACATTAATTAACTTAGTTTTCTTAAAGAATGTTCAACATGTATCCGTTATTGAAAACCCACAATTTTGTGAACACATTAATCACGAATTTAGATTCCCTTTTAAGTTTCTGCCGAAAATATAAATTTGGTTTTCAAGTGGGTCGTGGGTTGACCCCGGCAAGGAAACACTGTAAAGCAAAGTGGTTTTAAATGAGACCATCTCTGCACAGAGCAATTACAAGCCCAGCTATACTAAAAGCTTTTCAAATTGGATCAAATTTAATCCCTCGTGTTGATGAGGAGGGAGGGGGCTCAACAACCCTTCAACCCCTTCCGTGTAACGACCTTCCATGAACATTACCGATTTATTCTAATACGATGGCTGAGCTTTATGTCATTCAAAGTTATTTGCATGTTAATATAAATAGTACTCACAGTGGGCATGCTCGCCAGAAAATACTCGCATTTCTAAAAACATTATTATAAAGTATTTTAGCATTCTTTATTCTCGATTGTTTAGTGTTCTAAATGTAAGAAATTAAACTAAGTGTCGATGTTTTTAGAAATAGGTATATATAGTAAGCTACCAGCTATTAGAATAGGTAATATTATCAATAAGGCTTTTGTTACAATTAATACACCTAGGTGATATCTTTTGTCCACAGGTTCCTTTTATAATAAGTACTGCAGAAAAGTCTACAAATTTTCCCCCTCTAGAAGGGGGTTTAGGGGAAGGGGGTTGAAAGGGAAAACATTAAATGGAAAATTTCTAGCTCATGAAAATACCTTTTTTTAAACCTCATAAAAGGGCTATAGATTCCGCGTTATGAACAAATCAGAAACATGCAAAATAATTAAAAGTCATGCTAGAAGCTTAACATTTGGTACCAAGGCTCTCTTGGTACAGAAGGCACTCCGTTCGAAAGAGGCTAAGTGCCAAAATGGGCTAATGCACGTTTTCTATAGTAAAAGAGTTTAAATGCCAGCGGGACTCCATATTTATAAGTGCCTATTCCTTATTTCGTAGTTTACAGAGTTGCTGAAAGACAGCGCTAGTTGTATGTTGGCTGGACTGCTGTGTTCTATTGGAGCTATGTGCCAGCAGTCAAATATGTTGCAATTACACAGGTTCTTGTTGTTTGTTGAGGTTCAGGGGAGCTAGACCGGGTAATGTTTTGCTGATAATTGTACTTCGTTTCATTGCCTTTAAAATTATATAATTTTCATCATTGTAACTTACCCATAAGTCCTTGAAAAAATTAAAACAAACTATCAAGACACGGAGTTGTCTGTTGATTTGATTTCCTTTTACAATTTGTATTATATTTTGTTCAAAGATTGTCTTGTTATTTTTCTACTATATATTTTCTATTTCTTATTTGTTTAGTGCAACGAATTATTTGACATATAAAACATTATATAATAATGTAGATAGATTGGCCAGATAAAAAATTGCCTGATGATTTTTTTGTACGTATACTTAGCAGCTAACGACATTGTAGATACCATACAGCATAAGTTTTTGGTGGTGGGACACAGTTTTTCACCGGCCGTTAGAAATTTTGCATTAATAGAGAAAAGATGCAAGTTTCTTCGGGTGGAAAGTGTAGAGGAAGTAAAATATTGTATAACAAGTGCTAGACATGATAGACCATTCAAAATTTTAAAAAGGGGTGATAAATTCTTGGATTTTGATTCTGCTGCTGTATCTACTATTAAACACTACTAAATTGAATATATCACAAGTTTCCCAAATCAAGATTGACCGAGAACATCCAGGTATAGTCCAGACAAAAAAGTCATTCAGTGGAAAAACTTGAATCGTGGCAAGAACACAATGTGCCGAGGAAGAAGCCTCCCGCAACAATGGAAGACTTCTTTGAGAATTACAGTCAGAGAAATTTCTTCGACTATACCAACCAAAGTTGAAAAAATATCCAAAGCAAAAAATCTGACATCAGGAAGATGCTCTAATACATTTCTGAGGACAATAAATCCTTATTCGAGGACATACTGATATGAATGTCATATCAATATTTTTATTTCTGTTAAGTTCATGTAATAGTAACAAGAGGGATGCACTTAATTCCTTGTATTTCATAATGAACCGATTAGTCTAATGTTTTCAGAACATTCCTGACTTTTATTAGTCTACCTGTAACTAAAATTCTTTTTACCATTACCAAATGTAGGACTTAGCTCCTTTAGAATATTAAAACGTAGCATACTTAGCTCTTTTTGACTTTTTTGAAATTTCCGATTTTTTTGAAGGAAACTTAATTGTTGTACATAAATGTAAATTTCATAATGCTATGAGGGCAAGTAAAAACTATCAACGGTAATGGTTTTTATTTATTAATGAAAAACCTAAAATACGGCACTTGGCTTTTTTGGAAAAAAATGTATTCAATAGACACCAAGTACGATAACAGTTTAGGTCTACTGAAGGAAAAAATTAAACTTCTTGACAACTCAGTCATATTACAGTGCTGTGTATAACAGATGTGGTACTGGTAGGTAGTTCTGAAACACTCTGAAGTGGTTGTGTTTGGTGGTGTGTGGTGAATTGCGATAGTAATTATTTCAACGCTGAGTATAAGTGGCTGAGAGAAGGAACAGTAGAATTACACAAACCATAAATTAAACCCTTCTCTCAGTTGGTATTTTGTATTTCCATTTCTAATTTCAAAGCAGAAAGCTGTAATACCTTTATCTATTGTGCGTACTTTATACAATCCTCTTACGTTACACCGCCATGTCACGCAAATTAATAATGTTTTCAACGGTGAAAATATTTTTTTTCACTATACTACACCGAAAACTAATATCTGATTACAAATAAACATAAACATTGCAGTTTTATCAACAGCTGATTACTACAATAACACATTTATTTAATACAAGGGGAAACCCTGTTGATAACTTCTATACACATGATCATGTTATGTTTTCTTTATAATAAAGGTGTAGGATTAATAATAACCACAAAGCTAAGATGGTAAATAATGTTAAATGTTCAAATCAAATTATTTCGTATATTTTGTAACAGCAGTTATAATAAAGGTTAAAAGAACCAGCAAGGCTAAGGTCTACACTTTAATAAAAACCTAACCTAAAAGTTAGAAAAAACAAATAATTGCTTCAAAGTTTGAAATCAGGTATTAATGGAAATATTACAACAAACATCTGTTATCTGTTATTTTATTCAATTGGTTGCTATGGTAATAAGTGTAAATACATGTGTTAGTTTATCAATCTAGGCCTAACCTAAGAATTTTCCCGACTAAATTTACAAATATTGAAATAAAACATTTTTTTATCGAAATGAATTATAGCCTTTACTCAGGGATAGTGTAGCTTTTTATTAGTAAGGCTATTTTTTCAATCGGTTCAAACTTCCAGAGATTGAAACTAAATACAAACAAACAAAAAAACAAACTTTACCTCTTTATAATATTAGTATAGGCAGGTTAATATCAGAGCCTGAAATTAGGTTAAACGTAGTGGTTTATGCACCTTTTGTATTTCTAGCAACTTTCATAATGCATTTCAGCTACGAATAAAATGATGAATATGTTATACGCTAATTCCTTAATTTCACTCCGTCAAGTAATACAAAGTAGTATCTAACTCCATTGCGCCGACGCTAATATCAGGTTTTTAATAGTTAACGTAATTATTCGATTGCAGACGGTTCGTGTGATTGTATCATATCTATGTGTTTAAATTTAAATTTGTATTCTCTAATTTACCTTTTTAATAATTTAAATTAAGTGTTTATGTAATGTAAAATGTGAAAATAAAGACGACGACACCTTAGAAAGGCTGAAGAACTTTATGCTTGTCATGGATCTGATGATGACGGTATAACAGTCGAAACCTTTTAAAAACATCGGTCTGCATCTCTTCTCTTGAAAACACGGAAATTCTCTGTATTCAAAATTAGTATGTATGTTTAACAATAGTATTGAAGGATGTTACTAAGGTAATCCACTATAATTTGAAAGTCGGCATTTCTGAGAAATCGGAGGGTTGATAGTTCCGCAAAACATATCAGTGACATGGCTAGTACAGCCGTGGCCAACGGCACCAGTCTTAGAGCCTGTAAATCTCAGGTCCACGCTCGCGATTACTACACAGTAGTTTGATCCTCTACCTCAGGCGAACCACTGCGTTATATAGTTCATTAGAGCGATATCATTATTGCAACATCCTCCTGGCTACACGTACATCATGTCTAAGAATATAATGAGCCTGGCATACCAGATCATATTTTAATACCAGTACAAGAAGTAATTGCGAATTTGCTACCAAGTAAAAAGAATACAATCGGTTTTATCAATGGAAAAACAACAGAAAAATCAAAAGATTAAGTGATGACGTGCTACTCGTTTATTTATCGAAAAAAGAAAAGCACATGAAACCTAATTATTTACGGAGGAAACTTTGAAGAATTGAATTTCACTAAAGGCAAATATAAATGTTAATAACGTTTCTAAAACAATATAATAAAATGTAAACGTTATTTGAATACTTATCTTATAAATAAATAAAAATCAATTTCCTCCATCATTAAACTACACAACGAGAAGTTAGTTTATGAAAACTCTATGTTGTAAAAGTGTTCGATACAAATAATATACGAATAGTGCAAATAACATCAATTCTGAATACTATCAGACGAAGAAGTATTCGTTTAACGAGTATTCTATGAAAGCCTTATAATAGTTATAATATGAACTGAACGAATATCACTATTCGAATGGCCATGTAGCAACAAAATGTATTCTTTTGTAAGATTAATTGAATACTTCCAAAACTATTGAATATTTGAAAATCTCATCACTACTTTTGACTGTGGAAGGTAGTGTCTGTTACAGTCTGATAACACAGTGACGTCAACCTCAATGTTTTCTAGTAGGAATGTTCACTAAGTCGCATTACACCAATATTTATACTTTGTAGTGTAAATAATCTCTCTATACAAAAATGATCGTTTGTTTCGTTGTTTCTTTGTCCTCTACAGGCACAAAAACTATTCGTCTGATTTCATTAAAATTTCACAGTTGATCCATATCTTTGGCAGGAGTGTTTAGACGTTACAATTACTACAGTCTAAGGGTTGAAATTACAGCCTACTAAAAAGTTGAAATTAGTTTACATACATAGTTCCTATACATTGAACATAAATTACACTAACTTCCTACAAGCTATAAAGCTAAAATTGTATAAATTCTTAAGTGATATAAAAGCCATTTTCAATTTGTTTTCTTAAGTAAAAGGAAGCAACTACAGTACTCTTAAAATTAAATAATCATTTATACAATAACGTTTTCTTCGTGCTCAAAATCTAACTAATTTCACTACAAACTTCACAATTTTCAAATATTAGTAACAACATTACTATTAAAATATAATCACTACTATCAAAGAGATTGAAATGGGGTAGCTATGGTGTAATTTATACTATAAAACATAAATTACACTAACTTCCTACTATATATACAGCTAAATTTGTGTGACATTATCTTAA
>JAGFPH010000009.1:2138561-2187417 GCA_018207615.1 Philaenus spumarius | reverse complement strand
CAGCTAAATTTGTGTGACATTATCTTAAGTAATACAAATAGTTTGCAGTCGATTGCTTATGACAAAGTAGTAAAATAGGACAGCTGCCCTTAAAATAAATAATAATTAAAATGGAATAGCTATCCCTGTAAAATAAATTGCATTACCATTAAACTTTCTTATGTTTATTACGCTCGACCGCCTGCTCTGATCATAACAATCCAATTTTAACCACAAGTCGCATCAAAATAAAATTTTCACTACGCTCACTTATTGCAGCAACCAAAATATTTTTTGACATCACTAGTAATAAAATAAACGATACCATATCACTACCACATACTTTCTCCCAGTTGAAACGTTATACCTTCCAAAGAGTAGCATAGGAGGGACACATTATAGTAGGAGAGTAACTAATAATACTATTATTATTATTAAAACTGTTCGATCGATATCGAACAAATGTGCACCAAACATGTCAATTAGGCCTGTATAGATGCACGAAAAAAGGTTTTGAAAAATTTTGACAAACAACTCCCTTTTTGGCCAAAAACCCCCAAAAATCAGTTATTGTTATTATTATTACCTAAAAGAGAATTTTTAGAAAGATGTGGTTTTTTGAATATGGTAGGGTAAGGGTTACAAATAAGATAAATTTTATCAAAATCATTAGAGACGTTTTTGGGAAATTCAGATTTTTCTCGTTTTTTTGCCATTTTTGTGGTGTAAAACCACTTAAAAATAAAAAATTTGATAAAACGCCTGTAGATATTTCAGACCAAATTTCATTAAAATCGGACCGTTGGTATGGTCTCCAGCTCCGTACACATCCTAACAGACACACGGACAGACATCTCAAAAAAAAACTTTTTTGGGTTCAGGGAGCCCCAAAACAAATAATTCCAATAAAAGCATTTTTGGGTTCAAGTAGCACCAACACAGATAATTCCACTAAACAATTTGTTGGGGTTCAGGGAGCACCAAAACAGATAATTCCACTAAAAATTATAATTCGAAAATTTGGACGAAAGCAATACTTTCTCCATATACTACGTATAGGGGGGAGAAACTAAAAATGTATTTTAAAGTGATTTTTGTTTTATTATTTGAAGTGAAAATCCATTAATAAAATAAGTTAAATATTAGTGATAATTCAATTTTTTTTATTGAATTCATACCGAAAAACTTTCTGAAGTAGCTGTACACAATTTAATTTTTCCTGTTACGATTGAAGGCAAAGTGTGACAGAGCAAACACAATTTGAATGGAATGCTGGTTTAAGGGTATAAATACCTAAATTATACTTCCTGCCTAAATATTACATACAAAATTATGTAAATACTGCTTAATCTGCAATATTATAGACAGAGAAATATCGCTAATCGCTTATGGCCTCACTTTACACGCGCACACAACATTGAATCTTCCATATAAAAGGGTTCCAAGTTAGAATGTTAAAGACCAGATAGTTTTTTTTTTATTTGCGGCTCTATGGTGGAAGTAAAGCAAACGGTGGTTCTCTCGTTTTCAGTTTTCAATTTGACGAATATGTCTAGTAACAAAGTTCGGCTTGGGATGTTTAGTTAAATATTTAAGTATAAGTCTGTGTAAGTAACTAGCTAGTATTCAGGGCGGCTGATAATAAAAGTGTTAAACAAATTTGGTGATAAACTACTTGTACTAGTGACAATATAGTGTAAATGTATAACTTTTACTATATTTTTTGTATTAATAATAATTTAAACATTTTTTTTAAATTCGGTACTTTACATGTAAAACTGAAATTTTTTGAATAGGCATGCACGTTTTCTTAAATTAACATTTTCAGAATCTATAAAACAGAAATAACCAATTTTATTCTCAAGCAATTTCGAATTATAGTAAAAATTATTCGCTATGTTGTCACTAATACCAAGTATTATGCACAATCTGTTAACAGTTATTTCGTGTACATGCAATGCCTTTTTAAATGTAATACTAAACGTATCCATTTAATAGTCGTAATTCAATATAATAAACTTGTACATAGCTAATAATTAAAATTAATGTTTTTGTAGTGAACTTAATATCAATAATAATAAACTCGTTAACAATTAATTACTAATTTTTCTACGATCCACGCAATTATTTATCACAGCAAATATTCACTACACATTAAATTTGTGTTTCCGTAGTTTCTTACACATTATAGATTGTTTACAAAGTTTTACATTTTAGTAGAGTATCTAAGGTGTACAATTTGCTTGATCTGAATCACAATTATGTTTAGTCTGGCAGTAGACATCTCGCGCCGATAGCCGTAACATAGACTCTTATGTATGGCACTACGTTTTTTTTACCAACTTGCGGCAGAAGGCGACACTATTTTGTTTTTGATGACGAATTTTCAGGGTTTGACGATTTATTTACAATTTTAGATGGAAAAGCATTCAAGCGTTACAGAATTGCTGGGGAAAGATTCACCCCGTGATCAATCTTTGATAAACAACGCCTTCAAGACATGCAATTACTCTCGCAAGTTCGTAGATAATATTATTTCCTTATACACTATAACAAAATATATTTTTATATTTTTGCCTTCACAGTCGCCAGTTGCAAGTTAATATTATTTCCTTATAAACTATAACACATTGTTATATAATTTATCTCACATTTCAAAAACAGGATGTCGCAATTCGGTGTGAAACACATAGTCCCATAACGCTCATGTTACGTCTATCGGCACGAGTGGTCTACTCATGGCAAAAAAATTTTATATGAAAATAAAAAAATAAAGATTTATTAACTAAATAATTGTCAACCAGCAATAGAAATTGTCATATTTATTTAGATTAGACAATTTCATATCTCATTGTTTCTATTGGACTGTTGTAACTTAACAATATTTTCTTTTTAAAACCCGGTGGAGCATATATATAAATTTACAATAGATTTAATTGTCTAAAATACAAAATCAGTATGTACCAAAATGCACTAGTATTAAATACATCAGTTCAGCCAACTTACTCTACACCGAAATTAAGTCAAATAGATTAAATTTTTATAAAGGAAAACAAGAATCAACTTTCAGTTTATTAGATCACCTAACAGTCTAAACCTAAACCATGAATGATAAACTATTTCCAACTACAAACAATCATCCTGTTGATATCTCTAACGAAAAGTTCTCTTAATCACCACATGTTTACACTAGCGGCATCAGTCGGTAAAAGAATTTAGTTCCAACTTCCGCTGCCAGGGTGAAGCACTTACCTCGTACGTTGTGGACCGGCTTTCAAACAAGTGCTGCCACCTGTACGGTTATTGCTACAACATCTTCGTTCAATATTAATAGGGCTATACCCTCTCTTATAAAGGGTTCAGATTGGAGGTGGGGGTGAAATTAAGCCGAAAGTCCAATAACAATAACAATTCCCTCAATTGTACGTAAAAGTTTAGTACAGAAATAACTTTTGTTGGGTTTACATTTCAAACGTTTCATCCGATTTGAGAAAATATAAGTACAACACCATTTCGATTTATTAAATAATAGGTTAACGCATTTTATTTGAACCTATTAAAAAAAGAGTAGCTTCATGATAGTTCTTCCCTTTTGTTATTTTCCACTGTAGCAGTAAGAAATGGAAAATTATCATAGTTATCAGACTGTGATTCTTTTCCTCCGTTTTACATTGCTCTTTTTCTTAATTTGTATTATTATAACTTTAAAACAGAAAGAATACATCAGTTATAATAAATATTATATTTATTCACCATAAAAATATAAATTTGATTCATAATATTGTCTATAAAATGTAGTATTACTTTTAAAAGGATTAACTCATCCCAAAACTATCCTTTATCCCTCCAGCTCTATTTATATACTTTAGTTTCAATAAATAATACTTACATTTACAAATTTTTTGTGACACCATTTTAATTAGGGTAGTCAAAAAGATAATCGTAAGTGACATTAATAATTTTCCTATTTTGGTGAATTTACTTAGGAAAGATGATCTGTTACAGTGACTTTTACGTTAAGACCAAAGGTCTGGAGTGATCAATGAGCACCAGAAGACGTTTTGGGGTATAATTAAAAATTATATGTATTGGGGTATGTGTATTTACGTGTTCGCACTGTAACGGCCGCATTTTAAGTCCGATTTGGTCCAAATGTTGTATTGACGTTGGTTTTCTACATCACTCGGACGAGTTCGTTAACCAAAAACATCCAACAACTGTAAACACGCTTTTTAAACACATTATTGAGATTTTTCTTTCTAGAATGAAATTTGTTTGAGATTTTATACACAAACATAACTATAGGACATTATTCCGCACATTTTGTGTTTTACATGACCTTATAGCCCGTTTGGTTCCCCTGAAATCTACCAAAACGTAAAATACCATACAAGTACCCGGTTCAAACCCACTTGGGGGATTTTACCGTGGGTGCAGCTTCAGATCCAAGATGGACGGCCGGGATGCAAACTCGATAAACCAAGCAGACCATAATCCGAGCACGTAAGTTCGAGCAGCAGAGCAGTAACTGGGCGGTGGCGAGAATGCTCCACCAGGGGCACTGTCCTAAGGGCGCGCCGAAACAGCAAGTGCAAGTTGATACAACAAATTCCTATCTACGGAATTAGGTTGAGGTGCAAACTAATCCTACTAATATAGTTCGTACACGCAGGCAACTATTCAGCAACATCGTCAGTAGACAAATTTCCCAAATAGTTGGTTAAACACTAAAACACATGAGCTTAATTTTAGAAATTCATTCAACTCTTAACAGCTGTTAAGCTGCGTTATAGAATTATTGTACGTTGAAATGTCACAAGAATATGAATATGTAACACAAGAATGTGTTTAAATATGAATATTTTAAGTACGCTACCTGTCAAAAATGCCTAGTTTTGGATCAAGCAACAACATTTTCAAAAGGGGTTGGCTCTATGTGTGTATACAAAGTTAAGATCGTGAAAGGACTTTGTCAATACCCAGTACATTACGCCAGATAACGATTAAAGGAAAATAAAAAGAATTTTCCAGCTATCATAGGTCATTTTAGCAATGTTCGCCTACGAGGTGCCATTGATTACCTCGACCATTTCTGAAGATTTTCACAGCAATTTTAACAGCATAGTCATAGAACTTCCTAGCCACCAACTAGAACCAAGTGGCAAACATTAAAAATAATATATTATAAATGAAGATAAATATTCAAAAAGTAGTCGAATGGGATATTTTCACTCATATAACAACAATATTTATCCGTTATAAAAAGAGTTAATTTTTTCAAAACATTGGCTTTCTGCAGTAACTCCATCAAATAACCAAAAGTTCGAAAAAATGTTTGACATACTCTACAAAGATAATGGGTAATTACCTTATTTCTCGATCTTACTTGCCAGTATGCATAAAAGTATTCCGACTGTCAAATGAAACAAATACTTTTGGATATTGTTATTAAGATTTCAAAACATCGAACTCGCCCTTTTAATGATAGGCTAGCTATATAGAAGTATTACACTAAAGGTTAAAGAAGAAAGAGACTAGAAAAACCACAGACAGATTAATTAGATACACATGAGAAAAACATAATTTAAAAAAACTATAAACCTAGTAGTATCATAGGCCTAGGTTAATTAACGATTTTATCTCCGAAACTATAAAATACAGTCAATTAGGTACAATTATTCTTATTGTTATTTATTTTAAATTTACTCAAGTTTCCATCGTCACTAGTTCTATATTTGTAAAATGACAGAAGATCAAACTTTTACGTTTCTATTAAAATAATAATAATTCAGACCAATACTAAAAGATGGAAAATGCACATGCGCTATATATACATGTCAGGAAGCAGACATGGCAGAACGATCAGATGTAATAATGTACATTATTTTTTCAATAATAACAAAATGTAACCTAAAAGTTGTAAATATAACCTTAAATAGTTCACATAGTTGTGAAGTATTACAGCTGATGGACGAAAACAGCTGTTATATGAACGACTAAATCGAACAATACAACCTTGTTCATGCGCTATACTATTTTGTCAGATCACGGACGTACGTATACTCACTTTCGTAGGAACTTATTACATTCTTACATGGCATATTTCCTCGTATAAGAGTTACGTGAACAGCTGATGTTAAAGTAAATAACCAAGCTGTAAAAGTAAATATCCACTGACATGTTTAACGACACGACTGCACTATAAAACATTTTTTACTACTACTGGCTGTAGTGGAACATATATCTTCCTACAAAACTTGGCATGATTTTTGATATATATTCCCTTTGGCTATTTCACGTCGTGCATAGTTAATATTGATAAATTATGGTTATTAATAAACAACAGCTGTTAATCAGCTGCTGTTTGAATCGATTGTTGGCAACAAGGATAATAAACGCTTCCACTTCATCTCTTACCTAAATTTGAACTAGTTATAGTTATAGTGAAGGTATCTAAGTTATTTTGAGATTTTAAGTTTAAGTGACCAAGAGATCTGAAGACTGTTCCAACATAATTATCTCGTTCAGTAATATTATGAGATAACCACAATTTCACATTTTACAGCTACCGCCTCAAAACCTTAAAATTGAATTATCAAAACATTAAATGTTTGTAATTTTTGAGTAAAATATAATTTAAGTATTCAGTGTGTTTTTTATTTTAAGTATTGGAAAAATCGTGTTTGTAATTCAGTCATTTTTGAGCTGGTAAGATCGCCGCTAAACTGACAGATTTCGCGCCCTTATAACTAATTCCTAAGTACTCTTAAAGCACTGATTACAAAATAGAAATGCTTGTGTTTACCTGGACTAGTAGTTAACCAATAAACTTGTAATTTAAAATCGTGAGTACCTGCAACAAAATAAATAATAATTATATTATAAATGTGCAAAATGTCAGAAACTAAAATCTAGTACAGAAGATTAAGCTTGGGAATGTTGTAGGATTAAGCATCGATGGCTGATGTTTTTAAAACATCAATGTTTTCATGTCGATTTTTTTTTTTTTTTTTTTTTTTTTTTTTTTTTTTTTTTTTTTTTTAATCGGTGACCCCCCCCCCCCCCCCCGACATCGATGTTTTTAAATATTTACAGTATTTTTTGTGCATTTAATATTTTGATAAATGAATCATGAATTGGCATACTGATTCCTAATTAATAAAGAACAGAACCTTGTTTTCATAAGAAGTCAACATCATATATAAATGCAATATTTACGTTTTGTATCGATTAGTTAACACTTTCACTGCTAAGGACGCGCATGTGAGCTTGACACTGAACACTATGAGAAGCGGCCGACGCATTGAGAGTATTTTCAATACACAATGCATTGCGTGCTTCGCACGCCAACCCCCGTATTGGGAGAATTGTCAACATACAATGCATTGCGTGCTTCGCACGCCAACCCCCGTATTGGGAGTAGTTTCAATATGGAATGCATTGCGTGCTTCGCACGCCAACCCCCGTATTGGAAATATTTCCAATACACAGTGCATTGCGTGCTTCGCACGCCAATTTTACAAGGGTGTGCGTTCGCTTTAAAATATTAGTGATTATTACGTAGAAAGGTTCAAAAATAAAAAATAAATTAATTTCTACTCATTAATCTATAGATATAAAAATAAAAAGCCAGTTCCTACTATAGGAAATACGAAATTTGCGTAGCAGTGAACGTGTCAACTCTGTTACTTTGATTGTTGTTGTTTTTTTCACCTCATTAATTATTGTCTTATGCCTAAGTAAAGTTTTAACAACAATTTTATACATAAATATCCAGCAACGAACTTTCTTTTTCATAAATTTACAAAGTATAGGCTATAGGTAATGTTATTCGGTAAGGCGTATGTCTTATAACTCAGAACTAAGGAGCGATGGAAATCAACCTTCTTTGAACTAAAAAAAGGTTAATAGGTTTTCTCAAGCGATGACTTGTTTAAATATACATCGATGTTTACCGTTAAAATACATCGATGTTTTCAGGTCGATATAATTGTCACATCGATGGTTACTTCCGACTTTCGATGTTTTAACCATCGATGCTCATCCCTTCAATGTTGAATTATATTATATTTTCTGTTATAAAGTTTTTACAGAAACATCTCACGTGTACAACATATACAGATTAATATTACGAAAAATCAATGCAAGCTTCCTATAACACCTACTAGATGGTGCTAATGAATTTGTTTTTACTTATACGTCATGTGGAATTAAGTTTAGAGATGAGAAAAACGGTTAAAGGGATTATCGGTATCAACTTGTAACCAGTTATTTAACCATAATAAATTTACGGTTTAATAACTTGGTCCGACAATTAACGTTCATTTAATTTAAATCGGTTTACAAATGAAATATATATATATGTAAATTTCATTAGAAGTTCATAGTACTTCATATGACAAGTATAATCTCCGATTAAAATGGAAACGAAATAGAATCGTTGAGCCTGATAGAGCAACGTGAGACACAGACTGAACTTGTTCGTTCAATCCTCACAGCCAATGGATTAGAGCCACTGCCCGTCTCTATTTCCACTGGGTAGCCTACTACTGTTTAGAAGCTATAATAAACATATTATTTTTGACTTAATATATTTTATTTAAGTTAAATATTGGCTTGATTATATTAAAGTATCTCTAATTTTTGTTCAAGATACCGTTGAAACATTTACGTTTTTCACATCTCATAATGGACTTCGGAAGAAGTTTGCTTTCTTATATTGTAAAGTATTGCCTTAAAAGATTTATTAGCGTGGACTTGGAAACCTAAAGAAGATAAAATTTGAAAACAGTGTTTTTGCCCTTTTTGTCAGAATTGTCAAATATTTTAATTTTGTTTTGGAATGAACGACACTGTCACCCATCAGATGTTGTATGACTTACGAATAGAAAGTGCTAGAGATTCAAAATATTAATGTTTAATAGTTATTATTTATAATTTGTATTATTTTGACCACATGAGCACACAAAAAAAATTAAGCCCTCATTCTGAAAATGTTAGGTATTTTCGTCCTCCTATAAATTACAGACTGTGTGGCGCTGCGTATGCAAAACACAAACTGACAGTATGTATCGACACTGCATAACCGCGCCTGGAAGTCACCGGGACAAAATAGAAGGTACAGGGATTACCGTTACAGATGAAGTTGTTGGTGTAGGCTGGGGCCACACGGTCCGGTTTCTCGGATTCCAAAACGCACTCCCTCCCTTAGATCACTGCCTATAATATTATTCAGTTCAGGACTTTACAATTAGTAGGAACATAAAAACTGGTGTTTTCAAAATAAGAATTAGAAATTTATATATATATGTATACAGTTCTATTTAGAACTAAATCAATTTTTTACTGGCACATATGAATTCTTTGAACCTTTCTCTACAAAAAACATATGGATCACTTTTGGATTGGTTTATAATTACTATATTCGACGAATTTTTGAAAATATACTCGCAACGCGCACCGAAATGGCTTCGAACCACAAAAAATTAACATCGACAATTGTCTGGTTAACAATCTATTTTTCATTTTTAGTCTATATTTTTGAAAATAATTATTGATTATATGATTCAAAATCACTATGCATTGCAATTCTTAACCTAAGTCGTTGTAGAATTGACTATGCGCAATCTCGCATTTAGGTTGGGTGGAAACTTTGTTGATAGCAGTGGAGTAAAGTTACTGGCCTGTTTATTTAAATATTGTAGTAGTGCTATCAATGTTTTATATTGTATTTATACATTATATTGTTTATACAAATATCAAATTTCATCTAAATCTAATATATGTTTTTAGAGAAAATAGATTTTTACGGACGATAAGTTCAGTATAAGTTTAAATTACCAATATATTTATAATCTCAGTCAATTTATATTTTTTTAACAATAATTATCACAATCACTGTCACCAGGAATGTCACTGTCACATGAATGTGGTGGGTTTCCATGTAAATGTTTTATTAGTTTGTCCACATCAAACATTTCGTTGTTAACAAAACACAACAGGACGCAATACGACGCACGCGGACAACAGGACTGTCTGAACGCTCACTAGAAAATGCACGTGTTTTGGATCTCATTCCCGATTCTCCAGATCCTACAGCGCGCCAGCGCCATCCGTTTTAAACCGGAATGTGCGTTTACGACACACTGTTTGAACGCGCCAATTTAAAACCATGTGCTGTCGTCATCCCGATTTTCGGGACCCGATTATCGGGACCCAAGAAACCGGACCGTGTGGCCTCAGCCTTAGTTAATCAGAAATTCAATAGACGTGACATTTTACAATTTTTGAACCACAACGAATTTTTGAACCACACCGGGCTTATGATGACCTGAAATATCCATTAATTTAATGCCATCAAATCGCGAGCACAGCTAGTGTCTAACATTTGTATGCCCAGAGATGTTATAACATTTTGAAAATAATAACGAAAATTCAGAATTTTTCAGGCGAAGATCAATTTGAATAATGAAGTGCAAAAACAATGAAATGATATGATAAAATTCAGTTTTAAACCGCTTTTACACTATGTAACAAGTTATAATGTAACATTATCGCGTAACAACGTTTTAAAACAAAAATAATGAAACATTGTTTTATATCTTTGTTGTATTAAAATGTTTTATAACAATTCATTTCTTAAAATGTTATGAAATAAAGTCTAAACAATGGTTATAGATTACCAGTTATACGTCTCATGGCATGATTATGTAACGTTCTTATACGTTTACATGGTGTAGTATTATTCTGGCTTTATATTTTGAGTTTACAAGCCACTGGTTGATACAAAAAATGGCATCGTCTAACATCCTCGGTGACAGAAAATTAGTAAAGGGAGTCTACAAGGCGTGAATGAATATTTCATAAAGTTAAGGACTGTGTCTGGGAAGGGCAGTTAGTTAAGGACCCCTTGGGGGTGTGGGTCTCTTGTCGTAATATCTCGCTCAAGAAATTTATAGGAAGTATCTTCGATACAATCGGAGTTATTTTAGTAATTTAATAGACTTCTAAAGGTAAATAAATGGAAACACATAGACAATTAATTCTACATTATTTCTTCGGCACTTATTTTTTAATATACTCTAAAAACATATTCCAAGGACACATAATTCATTCCAGCCAAATTTTACTTCTATTATTTCAACAATGCATTACTAAGAAACGGCTGATTCATTGTTAACATGCAATGGACAGAAAACAGCTGTTGTTAACTTACTATTTTAGCTTATAATAACTTCGAAATATTTTGTTTCTAGTGAAATTCTGGGTATTGTTGACAACTACCAAGAAATACATTTTTCCTTTTTTTGTCAATATCTCTGATGTCCTTTGAGCCACAGACAAAATAAAAAAAACATTGTGTTTGTAATTAAAAAAGTGAACTTTTTGTCTCTTGTATTTTTTTTTGTAAAATTAGCGGTTTTTTTAGATATATGAAATTAAAAATTATAAACAGCCGCCATTTTGAAAATATTTAAAATAATGTTCAAATTTTTCGTAAAGTGATAAACGGTTACGCAAAAAAATATGTATACAAAGTTTGAGCTTAATACCTTTTCTACTTCCACAAATATTAAGTATTTTGTACAAAATACTTACAGACAGACCGACGAAAAAATAAGCACCGAAGACCCATGTTTATATTGTGAAATATGTTTGTCTGGATCCCAGGAACATATCCACAAAAGGGGTCCAGAGAGTTCAGGGACACCCTTCTTATCGAACAAAATCCGGATTAGGTCAAAGTCAGATAACAGGTATATTTTTTTTAACAGTAGGGTACGCCCATTTAGAATATAAAGACAATTCATATTTATTGAATTATTAAGTAAGTATATAAAACAAATTAACTAGTAAATCTGAAACTATTAGGTGATAGGAAATACAACCAGGAATTTGGGGGAAATTGGTCACTTCGATACTCTTCTTCTGGACATGATACTGTAAATATTCTTCACTTAGTCAAATGTTTAATATTCGTAAGTTCATAGAGTCAAATACAAGTACTAGTACATTTAAAATACTAGCAAACTCCAGGAATTACACTTGCACTCAAAAAGCAAACACATCAAGAACTACAGGAACCTTGGATAGAATTAGCGAAGGAATCCGTAGGATCGAATGACCAGGAACGTCAACCAGGAGCTGGAACAATAACCAACGGGAAAGAAAGCTGTATTCCAGAGATTATTCAGTCGAATCGACAGATAAACGACGACTCCAAGTCCTGCAGGCACTGCGAGTATTTTCTCGCAGAAATATCGGCCAAAGTACCGATCACTTTAAACACTTAAAACTTAACCACACTATTTACAAAATTAAATTAGTTTGAACAAATGTTGGTTTCCAAAAAGTAAATACACAAATTATGGAAAAATGAATTCTCTTTAAATAAATATATGATGGCCCAAAATGTTTAGATAAACTCACAGGTTGATTAAGCGTTCGAGTCCTTTCGTGTTCACTCGGGTTCTAGAGCTATCTGGACCGGTGATTGGAAACTTATAGGGGCTCAAAGAGACTAACCGATCGAGTGATCAGCTGAGAGTAAACGCAGAGCTGATCGACCTAAGTTCCGTCAAGAAGTCAGTGTTTTCACCGGTCCTGATATTTGTGGTTTCTATTGGCCTAATAATTAATTACGGTCGGTTAATTAACTATCCTGGGAATACCGAAACGGGGCGGGAGATGTAGGTAGTTAATTACTCTCGGAAATGTAGAAATTACGTGTAAAGTATACCCGCCTTTGTAAGGCCTAGTTTGAGTACAGCGTCGTGAAGTAATTTATTAATACTCTATATATTTATTACTAGGGGGTTCCACCCCCGTGGCGAAGCAAATAAAAACAGATTATTGTAAATATTCTGATATGATCATGGAAATTACCATTGAGAAAGACCGATACACTAATTATATCGTTTTAGAGTGATGGTGACATGGTAGCGGTGACATTTACATAATGTAAGACAGAGATCGAAATAGCCTCGAACCATCTATTTGGAGTGCGTCGTGTTTTCACAATTTATTTTTAAACAATCAATAGTCAACATTTGAAATGAAATGTTATAATGCCAACTATAGGAATCAATATATTATGGTATATCAGGTATTTAAATTACAATACCGTAAGTATTCTTCGTTATTTTTGTGTCTGCTTGTGTTTACCTAACATTAAACAAACTATTGGTTGTGAATAATAGCAAAATTGTTATCTAATTCTAAATTTACCAAATTGGTTGTTATGGTAAAAAATGTAAATGTTTCGAGAAACATATTTTGGTTCAATATAGGCCTAACACAAAATTGTCAAGTTTTTGATCCAAATCATTTATTTTATTTGCAATAACAGATGTTTGAATTATAATAATACAGTAAGCCTTTCGTTGACATTTTGTTTGCGTTTGCTTTTACAACATGTCGTGTCTCACGTTCCTCTATCGGGCTCAAAGATCCAACTCTTTCGTTTCCATTTTCTTCAGGCATTATGCTTGTCATAAAAGAAGTACTACAAATTCTTAATGAAATAGTAAATTTTTCTGATTTTGCCCTCCAGAATTGCAAAATTACACACTGTGCCCCGGCTACTCACTTCGGGAAATGAACGGGACCAGACCCTAAAACGTTTAGTTCGACACGAAATTACTCTTTTTAATTGTAACTTATTAACTAAGTGTTTTAAAATTATTCAAACTAGAATTGTGTCAAAATTGTAAATGTGTGTAAAAATAAGAATTTTAAAGTGTTAACAAAAAGAAAAAACAGGTGGAGCAGACGTAAGTAAATTAATTATATTATACATTGTTTAGGAAATGTGACAGCAAGAATAATTGTCCGCACAGCACGCACGGGCTCCAGTAGCGTATTTATGGCAGAGGCTACTTAAACATAAAAACCTAACCTCTCAAAAATTTAAACTTTTCAAACAATTTACATCTTCATAGGTTTCCAACGTGAAACAGGATCATAAAATCAAGTCCCTGGGGACACGATGCCTCAGTTTATTTTGAATTCAAATCTATCCTCTGGGATGTTTCCATCCCCTTTCATCCTGTAATGAAGTTTTCCCTTCTCCAATATTCTCACCCCATTCTCAGAGTTGCTGACAATTCAGAAAGCGAGGAATGCAACATTTCACATTAAGCCGAACTGACAACTGCCTTCATTGTAGCTTTATGCTGTAGGTGAGGAATTACTTTGAATGCAGGCGGGAACGAGTTCGTGCCGTATTAGTCTACCGGCTAAATTGATGGTGGGGATCGTTTATTCTAATATCTTCAATATGCAAGGTGTCTCTTTTAAATAAGCCACCTTTGGTATCTTGTGAAATATAAATCTAACAGCCAACTTTATATAGGGGGCCTTTCCTTGTTTTTTGACTCATTGAATAATATGTAGTTAATATGCTTATAAGTGGCCGTCATTTTTAAACATAGAGCTTAACTTTGAATTTCTTATGGAAACCTAATATTTTATGGGGATATTGGGCTTTACAAGTCGTGTTAGATTTTCTTTTGTTTCTGGTATTTCTTACACGGCTAACCGTTTAAAATGTGGAAGGGTGTACAGTTTTAAAAACCTCTTAACTGAGGTCCTTATTGAATACAAACGTTTTGAACTAATGAAAACAGTCGTAACAGGAATAAAGCATCGTTTAGACATATATCTTTGTTATAAATCAAAAATGAAATAAACAGTCACGTTTGTTGTAGATTAGTAAAACCATAATTAACTAATATAAGAGCTGGTGTACGTCCATACGTACGTAACAATACTGTATAATATAACAGCTGATTTCACCCATCATCTGTAATACTGTAAAACAAAACCTAGAGTAGATTATACTTTATGATTATGTTTACAGCTTCAGTCAATAATATTGTCTTGTGAAGTTTACTTTTTTAAATAAGAGTTATTGAACTAATAAAGGCTATAATACGATATAAAATTTGCTTTGAGGTTATACAATAAATATAAATAAAATCTTTTGTCATCAATGTATTCATTTAAATAAATTTAAAGAAGAGATACAAATTCGTTTAGCTTCGGAAACATTCGTACATCTTTCTATAACATATAAACATATTCGATTAATAATGTTTTAATTAATTATGATATTTATAGCTTATAAATCATTTCATATATCAATATGAAATGGAAAGCAATTAAAAGATAATATTTTATCTTTATTTTGATATAAAATAATGTATATAAATTAACAATTTTAACAAATAATCCTACAGTTGATTAATCCTTATAGTTTTATTTTACACATTTACCAGATAAAAATTCCCTCAGCATAGTTATAGGTAGACCTAGATAAAGTTTCTTGTTTTAAATAGTATATTTAAAAAAAGTATGTTTTAAAACAATGTATTTCTGATGTGTCTATAATTAATCGACTGAGCTATAAATTTGTCATACACAAAAACTAGATTTTGTAATATGATGTTTAACAGTTGATTCCCATTGTTGCCAATTATTGTCCAATTCTGCATATGCATAAATAAAAAATAGTAAACAATTTTAGTATTTTTTTCAAAATATACAATAATATTTTCACTACAATAACACCACAAAACACACACTTATATGTACTCTGTTTATCAATGTTTTGCGTAATGGCGTCCTAAGGTTTACAACGTGGTTTACCGGAAAATCACTACCAAAATATGAAATCCAAATCAATTTAACGAAACACTAAAAGGAACTTCAGAGTTTTGCAATATATATGCATATTATTATACAAATATATAAATTTATAATAGATATATCGATTGTAAAATGAGCTCCCTCTTAAGTTCAAAACTGACCAATTGCAAAGGTTTACGAAAGAAACTATAATCGTAATAAATGATCCGAAGGCAGTGATAGAACACTCGATTCCACGTTCACCGTGCAGTACAGAGCGCCCATAAGCCATGTTATCCATACGACAGTCTCAGCTATAATAGTAGCCAACTAAAAGACATCAACTCCCATGGAACGCTCGGTCAGTTAATGCAACCCGCATGGCAATAAACGTGATGTTCCCTGTAATGGTAGTAGCATATCTATTCTCCTGTAAGACCTGTACTGCACGGTGAACGTGGAATCGAGTGTAGAGGAATCCAATGCCGTCCATTATCTACTACTCAAAACAAGAATGTCAAAAGTTATGTCCCTTCAAATTGACGAATTTGAGTAATTTCCTTGGATTTTATAGCGATGATTACATAAGAATGATTATATGCGTGGGTAAAATATTCAAAACGTTTGAATTCAATAAGGAACTCAGTTAAGAGGTTTAAACAAATGTACACCCCTCCAAATTTTAGCCGTATAAGAAAAATACCAAAAACAAAAGAAAATCTACCACGACTTGTAAAGTCCTATATCACCGTAAAAGTGGCAGACTACTCAATTGAGAAGTCTGAAGTAACTCAATTGAGCAGTCTGCCACTTTCAGGGCCAAACCCCTCTGTTTAGTTCTGTTAAGTTCTCATTTTTAAAGTACTAGAACTTTAGGACCAATGTTAAACACTTAACGCTGTTTCGTTGCGAAAGTTATAAAAGAAACACAAGTACTACCCCTTCAAACATTTTAGGGTGCCAGCACTACTTCACAGCGTTGAAGATCGGTGGTAAGCATTTTGAGCATGGTTAAGTGAAAATTATGTCAGAAAGAAACTTTCTTAGGAACACAATATTATATACCAATGAATGTAAATTCTCTAACAGGAGTATACGCAATCTTTGAAACACAAAATGCTGGGCTACAGTATTGTTGATTTTAAAACGATATTTTGTTTCTCTAAACAATGCTTTATTTGCGTAAAGAGCGCTTTCATTAGTTCAAAACGTTTGCATACAAAGAGACCTGCTCATTTTGGACGTTTTTAAAACTGTACGCCATTCCTACTTTTAAACTGTTAATCGTATCAAAAGACACCAAGAACTTCAAAAAATATAGTGCTTAAATTATCGTAATATAATATGATTTTGTTATAATACAGGGTGTCTCGCAATCATTCTACCAAACTTTACCGTGTTATTCAGCAGGACAAAACTAGCAAATAATACAATAGTAATAATATGTGTCCTTTCTTGTTTAGTTTAGAAGTTGTCGGTCTGTATGCGTTTTATATATACATATTATCTCATGAACGGTTTAAAATAAATTCTTGAAACTCTACATCAGCGTATTAGTTTGCACACATGTACAACATTTTATTTTGCTGATGTTATCCGTTTCAAGATGACGCCGGTTCAAAATTTTTATAGTTGAATATGTAAAAAAAAACTAAAGATTTTACGAAAAAATTAAATTAATACAAAAAATGTAGATAATTTAAAGAAAAATCCAATGGTACATCACCTTTTGTCATTGAGTTAATGATGAAAATATAACTGTTCTGACTGAAAGTGCTTTAAATTATCACTGTCCGTGAATGTATTAATCACAGAAAACTACTTGATAGTTTTATACTACTATAGGTTAGTTATAGTTTGATTATTGCAACTCGTGCATCACTAAAGATAGCGGCATTGTAGTTGAAACGCGTTTGAGTTACTAAACCTATTAGTTGTGAACACAAAGTTCAATTTTTATTCTATCAAGTTGTCTACTCAAGAGTCCAGCTCAATAGTTATTTATTACAATCAGAATAGTTAATTTATGGAAAAATGAATGTGTTTGCCATCTGCGCTCTATTATTACGACAGGTATTAATTAACTTTACTCGAAAACTTATAATAATATTAAATATAATAAATGCTATCAAGATTAGCATTATTAAACTGAAAATTATTAAACTATATATGGAAACCCCGAACTACAAATAGAAGGTACAAAAAGAGGGTTTAGACGGGATAAGGGTATATCCGATGCTTTGTTTCATCTTACTCGTAACATTAATGATGCGATCAGTTCTAACAGACGTAGCCTTATTCGTGGTTTGAGAGCTACCTTTCTAACAGGAAACAAATTGTGTCTATGTGTGGAGTTAATAGTGATAAGATCGCGGTTGACTATGGGGTTGTTCAGTGAAGTACGCAAGGGCCTATTTTGTTCTTAATTTACATAAATAACTTAAATAATTTACATATCGAGGGGAAATTCTTTCTTTTTACTGACGAGACAGCCATTTTATTTGAAGGCGATAGTTGAAATTAAAGCTCTCAAAGGGTTATCGGACGTAAAAAAGTGGTTTGATCAAAACCTTTTATCACTTAATGTCTCTAAAACGAATTATCTACCCTTATCACTAAGGGCAAATACAGATTTCAAAAATAATAGATTAAAACTGCACACATGTGGTGATTAATTTAATAATACATGTTTATGTGGAAATATAGAAAGGGTCGAGTCCTATAAATATGTGGGGGTATTATTCGATAAGAGAATGAAATGGACTGAACAGATTATGTTTTTAAAAGAAAAAACTAGAAAATTAATTTATGTTTTCAGGCAACTTAGTGACATTCCAGATTTCCATGAATTAAAACTCGTGTACTACGCATATTGCCTGTGGGAGGGATAATAGCTTTTGGCGGGACTTTCCCTGAGTGTAAGGCAATTGTTTGTAAGAACCCTGGCCGTTTATATATTTCAAAATTATAATAACATTTTCAAAAAAGTTGATAATAAAATTTAAAAGCCCTCTGAGGATGATGACTATGTCATGAAATGTGCATAAAGGTAGTAAAATAAACATAACTTTTCATTAAATTGTTCTGTTATTGATTTTTGTTCGTTCTATTTGTTGTTCTATATTTGTTCTTTATCCAATCATTGTGAATGTGTCGCCACAGTACTCGTCAACCTTTGCAATTATATATTTTTACATAACTTTATGTCAATATACATTCTTTTTTATCCTTATTGATTCGACGTTCTGTTTCGGATTTTTTTTTTTTTTTTTTAATGCTTTGTGTTGTGTGATTATTTTCAAATTTCAATTGTTACTTAGTGGAAAATACGTGTACTTCATGTTTGTTCATACTCGACTTAAAAATGGAGACACGAAGCTCCAAAACCGGGATCCCATCAATAACGACAAAAAGTGCTGTAGACGGACATCAATTAGTATATTATACAATAGTTCTGAAGGCATTATAGTATAAAGAATAAACACATTTTAAATTTATTTTAAGATAAAATACGGACATTTCAAATATAGAGCCTGGTCATCCACGACGAAGATAGCAGCTGCAATAAATCAAATGTTCTTTGAAACACTCCTATTAAACTTCCGAAATCATCAAAAATAAATTCACCGCGATTAATGCGCCACGGGCGTTCATAGATAACATCGGTTTAAAAGTTTTACTCAGCGCAAATAAAGAATCCCGCATCACCCAACGGGCATCATCACACGTGTGCGAAGCCAGGTGGAAAGTTTAATGGTTTGGAAACCCACGGAGTAGAGGGTGGGGGGAAAGGAAATAAAACCGATCTAGTATCAACACTCATTCAGCACTTTCGGTAATTTAATCTGCGAAATTGCCAGATATGATTTAGCTTTGTGTTTTTATCGTTTGCATCCGGCGGTACTCGACAGTGTTTTTTTTCGACAGCTGGGATTTTTATTCAACGAAGCTAAATCGACAATTGAAAACAATGTCGATTCGAAAACTAATAATTATAAATTTATTAGGTAGAAGAGTACCTCAGCACTCTCAATACTCAGTCAGTAGGTGTTGGGTTGTTTTATTTGTCAGTTTGGTAATTTGCCATTGATAAAGCTGACAGCATGCCGTTTTTGTAAAAATATACCCCCAAAAACCACATTGTACATTAATTTCAACATTAAGCAAAAAATAAAAACACTTGTACAAAATAACAACGGAAAAAACAAAAACATTATGCTGCATAAAGGAATAAAACATACAACTATATATATACATATTAGGGGAAACCCCTGCGTGCTCTGCACGCCAACCCCGTTGGAACCTTCTACATACATAATCGTGTTATGTTTTCTTTGTAATAAAGGTGCAGGATTAATAATACCCCAAAGCTAAGATGGCAAATAATGTCAAACGCTCAAATGAAATTATTTCGCATATTTTATAACATCAGTTATATTAAAGGTTAAAAGAACCATCAAGGCTCAAGTCTACACTTAAAAACCTAACTTAAAAGTTAGAAATACAAAAATAATTGCTTTAAAGTTTCAAATCAGCAGTTAATGGAAATACTGGAGCAAACAACTGTTTAATCTGTTATTTTATTCAATTGGTTTCTACGGTAATAAATGTAAATACAGATGTTGGTTCATCAGTCTAGGTTTAACCTAAGATTTTTTCGACTAAATTTACAAATATTGAAATAAAAAATGTTTTTATCAAAATTAATTATTGCCTATGTTACTCAGGGATGTGTAGCTGTTTATTAGTAAAACTACTTTTTTCAATCGGTTCAGTAGTTTCACAGATTACCCCCTACATACAAACAAACAAATTTGACCCCTTTATAATATTAGTATCTCCTAAAAAACAACTTTGTTGTAAAAACTAGCCCGCCAAAAAAAACTAGCCCGCTCTCGCGTCCCTAGATAAATAAAATCTTAAACAGACCTTTTTTCTGTGTGCGCGTTTGTACGGACGAAACTCCACAATGGATGAAACAATCTTATTGTATTCAGTGATATGTATTGAGATAAGATTCGGTTTACTTTAAGCGTTTTTTTTTTTTTTTTTATTATTCAAATCAGTTTTAAAGTGTGTCTCACGCCCATATGTTGCAACTAATATATGTTTACGCTCTTACTGCATGTATCAATATTCAGGTGAATAGTTTGTATATGTGTGCTCCCACCTACGATATGGGGGAATTCGGTAGAGTCTGGAAACATTGTTTCTATTCAAAATAGTATTATATGAATACTGTGTAATTTAAAAGGAGACAATCTTGCAGAAATTTTTTTTACAAAATGGAAATGTGTAACTCTTCTTTTTATATACATCTTAAATGGCCTGCTCTTTTTTTAGAAGCACATACACGACGATCTGTACAAAATGGATATTCCATGAGACGGCAAAGGCTTCAATGCCCACTACATAGACAAATTTGTTCGAGGACAGAGTGCGCTATTCTGGTCTCAAATTGTACAACATGTTGCCAGGCGATGTAAAGGAATCTCTTGCATTAAATGCTTTAAAAACAAGCTTAAAACTTTAATTTACACCGGGCATTGTACTCGGTGTTCTAAATAAATTATATAATTTGCTATGTGAAATAGTTTATATTTAGCTTTTATATCGTATTATATTAGTATTATGAGTATTAATGTGTATATGTGTGTTATTGTGTACATATGTTATTAGTGTATATGTGTATTTATTTGTATTGTATTATATTCTTCTCATCTGCACTATGTAATGTTGTACGTGCGACAACTCAAATGTTTACTGAAGCAATGCTATTTGTACACTAAATGAGACTAATCAAACTAAACTAAACTAACATTGCATAAACGCACCTGGACGTCATTGGAATAAAGTTGAAGCAAAACTTCAAACTCTTACAGTTAAAGTTGAATGAACTTAGATAATCTGGAATTCAATAGTAACATTGTGCATTTAAGACAAATTTATGTAAAAACTGCAGCAATTTATACCTGTTTAAATTACCGAGATATTTTTGAAGTTACCATATATTATCGTTTAACACGCAGCTCTAAGTCATTTGGGATTTTAATTAAAAAATCAATTAAGACTTACTCTGTCACGAACTCGGACTATATAGCTCATGTCATATACAGTAATCCGCCTTATACTTACGTATGTTTAACAACTTTAAACTTCAGATATTTAAGAAATATAACACTAATTGGCTTCTCGACTTGGGTAGGGACGCTACTGAGAATGTTATTGTATCCGTCTACAGATAGCAAATTTTCTTAGCCTCGTCTATTGACGTATCTTATCTCGCTTACTGATATTTAGAATACTTGTGTGTTACTGCAGTTATAATTTGTTAACGCGGGTAGGTTTTGACCCGATATTGACTTGGATTCCTCCGCTTGGCACTTCCCACTCAAACCTGTTTTGTATTAAAAAAGGCCTAAAATGTACCATAGGCCTAAAGTAGAGGTGATAACACTTCCTAGTTGTATCTATCTCAGAAGCGACTCATGCTCACGCACAGCCTTATGCCTATGTGGCCACATTTCTCTTGTCAATATGTTGACTTGTTATTTGTTTATATATGTGTATCTCTCTATTATATAAAAAGTTTTCTACTTCTTCTTCTCATAATTATAAAGTAATAAGAATAGCTACCACTTTAGCGAAACCACTGCCAAGGGAACGGGCTTGGAAACGTTAGCGGGGAAAGAAGACTCTGTTCAGTAAGTAAGAAGAAAAATAAATCTCTCTATTCTATAAAAAAGTGTTTCTACTTCTTCTTCTCATAATTATAAAATAATGAGAATAGATACCTATATTGCGTTGCGGTGACCATTGCATAACTTCCAAGCGCCGTGTATTGCGTAGCGATGACGTATTGTTTAACTTCCAGGCGCACAAATTCATGAAGTCGAATTCAAGTCGAAAAAATAAAGAAAAACTAAAGTTGAACGGGGCCCCCCGGAGATCGCGAAGCGATAGGAGGTGGGGTGGGGATTGGCGAGCGGAGCGAGTTGGGGGCAAAAAGCCCCCTAGTATAGATATAAATTAAATTGGTTGATTGTATTACTAGTTACGACGATCGCCTTCAATGCATTTTCTAAACACACCGGGCTTATGACGCCCTGCAATATCCTTTAATTTATTGCCACGGTGAAGCTACAATTTGAAGGATACGTAGAAAATACAGTCATGTTTCGCACATGAATACGCGGGCACAGACAATAAACATGTAATACAAAAGCACAACTAAAAATTACATAAGATAATATTAGTTACATCGCAATGTTTAAAATGCAACAAAAATATACTGGCACAAACGAGGAAGTAATAAAAACATTTTTCTTTGTATAAACTCGAAAACAATTAGGTTTATATGTTTTACGGTTTCAACCAACATTTTGGGAATCTGGTCTACTCACGAAGGTGCTGAATAGCTGCCTGCGAGTACGAAATATATTAGTAGAATTATTTTGTACCTCAGCCTCCAGCAACGGCTCACGCATTGAATCGTCCGCTTGCGAGTTTACTCTTCGACAAGGCGCCTTCGGGATTATGGACTGCTTCGCTTCGCTATCAGCGGACAAACTGGCTTCCCGAGATTTAACTGGCTCGAGATTGGATTAGAACTGGCCCTACGCGGATTACAACCGGGTATATTTATGGGATTTGGGGGGGTGGGGGGGGGGGGGGGGAGGCAAGCTATAAGGTCGTGTAAACTATTAAAACGTGCAGAATAATATACTATATTTTTATTTTTAGATAAAACCCCAAAAAAGTTATATTCTAGTACGAAAAATGTTTTCTTCCTATCAAAAAATGTGCTTCTGGTTGTTGGAAATTTTAGCTAACAACGAACTCGTCCGAGAGGCTTAGAAAACCAACTTGTGTAATAAATTTAGACCAAATTGTACCTAAAATGTAGCCGTTAGAGTACGAACACATAAATATAAATATATACCTTTTTGAAAGACTTCCCCGAAACGTGTTCCTCGGATCATGGTTGGTGTTCATTGACCATTTCCGACCTTAAGAGTCACTGCAATAGCTCATCTTTCCTATGGAAATCCACATGTAGGATGGAAATTCATAGAAAATGTAAAGGGAAGGATGCATTGAAAGAAAGAGAAATGGCAAAACGAAACAAGAGTCTGTAAAAGTTAGAGAAAGGACGTGCTTAACTAACGCGCCAACAATCAATACTTGACAATTACCATTTAACAAATCACGGCGTTAGAGCAATATTGATTGTGGTTACAAGACATAACTGGAAGTCCTATTTAAGATTCTAATATATTCTGAAGGGAAGCACCCCCTACACCTACTTATATAGTTCACCCTTCTTTATTATACTCACCCTCTTGTCTCAAATTGCAGCAGTTTTTCTAGAGGGATGATTGAATAGATCGTATAGACACTTAAGTCGGCCTATTGCTCTTTGCCTTCTTGTCAACTTATAGCAGTACTCTATCAACGTTGAAGGAACTTTAGGTCTTACTCTCAATATCTTACTACCAGTGTTATCTACAGTATACAGGGTGGATAAAAGTATAAACACAGCTTAACAGAAGTGAAAGAGTGGTTTTATTTTACGATGATTTTTAAAATTTGGTCTGCAGTGTATTTTTTTTATAAGAAGATGACCATCCAATAAATGATTTCGATTTGAAATTTCAAATGCGCAACATTATCTCCGACCGTTTTAAAGATGTAGCCTTCATGATGTTTTGGCACTTAAAATAATTCGATCAAGCAGCTGAACCGCTGACGTGAGTTGAGCGAATTTATAACGAAGGGGTTGAATAGCTGTCTTCGTGTACGAAATATATTGGTAAAATTTGTATGAACATCAGCCTCTAGCCCCGGCTCAAAAGGTATGGTTCCGTTCGCAGCGGAAAAATTCGCTTTACGAGTAGTATCTCTACAGTCGAGGTTGGGTCAGAAGCTGCCCCCACGGCAAAATCCCACAAGTTTTGATCAATTTTGGAAGAAGCAGAAGGGCTATAAGATTGTGTAAAGGGACAAAATGTACAGAACAATCTCCTATACCTATTAATATTTTTTAGATAAACGCAAAAAAAGTTTTATTCTAGTGCGAAAACTCTCGCAACATTTGGCTTGGGGTAGTTGGACTTCTTGGCTAACGAACTCGTAAGAGTGACGTAGACAACCAACATGTGTAAAAAATCGGACTTAAAATGCGATTGCTATAGTGCCAAAACGTGTTCTGGGCACGTTTTTTGACCGGAAGTAACATTTTTTTTGTGATTTCTCCTACTAGAATGAATTTGTTTTTGAGGTTTTTCTACAAATATAAATGTAGGATGTTATTCTCCATATTTGGTTTTTTTACGCGACCTTATAGCTCGCTTGGTTCCCCCAAAATCGATCAAAACGTAAAATATCATAGAAGTACCCGGTTCAAAGCCATGTAGTGGATCCTACCGTGGGGTTGGCGTGCGAAGCACGCAATGCTTTATGTGTTGAAGATACTCCCAATATAGGGGTTGGCGTACGAAGCATGCAATGTTTTGTGTGTTGAAGATACTCCCAATATGCGGAATGACGTGCGGAATGGCGTGCGAAGCTCGCAATGGATTGTGAATTGAAGATACTCCCAATATGCGGAATGGCGTGCGAACCATTTTGCAGCTATTCAGCACCGTCGTGAATAGACCTATTTCCAAAATTCTTGGTTGAAACCCTAAAACATAGGCCTATAAACTTAATTTTGGAAATTTGCTCAACTCACGTCAGCTGTTCAGCTCCGTGGTAGATTTTTTTATTATTTCACCTTTCTAGTTTTATTCTCGCACTCGTCTCTCCCATGTCACTCTACTAGTTTAGGCCTTAGATGGATTAAGGACTATTCGTCTTGTACACATCTATCAATTAATTTGAATACCCCTTGTATCCACTCTGTCATTATTTAACATGGACTAAGACAAGGCGAAGAAAACACACTTCTGTTCAAAACGGATATTCTGGTCGCATTGGTATCTGGGTGAAGTTATTTAACTTGTTATACGTGAAGCATTTTACCTCCTCTGTTTGGAAAGCTCAGGTTATACGATAGAAAACGAGTTACATAACACTTGTTACATGTAACTTTTATAATTTTGCCTATGCATTTCCTAACAAGTTGAATAACCTGGTTATGTAACTTGCATATATAGTTCAGCAGGTTGAACAACTCGGTTATATAACGCGTGTTACAAGTAAGTTGTATAACTTTTCTTGTGCTTTTAACAAGTTCAACATCATGGTTATATAACAAATATTACATGAAATTTGCATAACGTTTCTTACAACTTCTAACAAGTTAAACAACATGTTTATATAACAAGTAGCCTATTACACATAACGCTTTCCTTTGCACTTTATAACAGGTTCAACAACACGGATATAGAGTACTTGTTACACGTAACTTGTTTCTTGCACTTTCTACGAAATTGAACAATATGGTTATCTATATAACAAGTGTTATGTGTAATTTTTCTCTGCACTTTAAACAGGTTGATCAACACGGTTATAAAACACGTGTTAAATACAACTTGTATTACTTTATTTTGTTCTCTCTAATAAGTTCAATAACACGGCTATATAACACATGTTAAATGTAACTTGTATAACTTTTTCGAGCACTTTCTAACAAATTGAACAACACGATTATATAACACTCGTTACATGTAACTTGTACAACTTTTACTTCCACTTTCTAACAACAAGGTTACGTACGCAAAGTTATCTCAGTTCTACCCATGGAGCTAGGTTGTAGATGAAATCTAATTTCACCAAGTCAAGTAAACAACAACGATAGTTTATTTCTCTTTAAAGCCTAAAGTTAATTTAGTCTACCAAGGGTGCAAAGTATGAGTGCATCGACAGTTTGTAGGAAGGGGTTTAATAATGGGAACCAATCACAGACTACCGTAAGGGGTGGTTTGGGGGGGCAGAATTGAAGAAGTGTAAATACTAGGAAATCAATAACAACTTGTACGAGGAGGGAATTTGCCTACATCAAGTTTACTATTACATTTATTTGCTCCGTTCGTGTAAATATTTTATCAGGTTGAATTTTATGGATTGACGTAGAGAAATGTAGGAATACATTATTTTCTAATCTACTTACAGGTGAACTCTTCGAACTCCGCAGTTGTAGTTTCAGAGTTCCAGAATTTTGAGAGTTTGTGTTTAATCAAGTAATTCATTTGGGAGTTTTACAGAGTATTTTATAACAAATTATTAAGTTTTATTAAGGGGAGCAATAGCTTATTCATTTTAATGGGAGAGTATTGCGTCGTACAGGTACCATTATCTCAGAAAATATTAGGCCTATTGACTTCAATTTGTTTGTACTTATTCTATATAAATACCACGAAAAATTCATCCATTTTTGTAAACATTTCTTTCTGAGTTAACAGTAAATAAATGTATTTCAATCGCGTGGATAAAAAATGCAGTTTTATATAATTTCTATAATTTTTTAACATACTGTCTTTAACTCAACATAAGTGCATGATGATTGTACTGACCATTCACAAAACACTGTGCTAAATTTTAATTACGTATGTGTAATAGTTTAGTAATTATTAAAGTTTACAAAACACAACAAGATTAAAGTAGGATAACACTTTCGCTGCTACACTAACACTAAAACCCACCAGGGCAGAAAACAGCTTCTTCAATGTCTTCATTATTTCTTCAGTCTTCTTCTTATTCTTTTCTTTTCCTCCTGAACTTCTTTTTCTGGATTCTTGATTGAATTTATATCAATGTCGTGGAACCCTTCAAACATAAACCATCCTGGTTCGACTATTAGTCTTTCTAAGACCATTATGTAGCCACGGTGGCCGTGGTTGTTAAAGCGTCATTGCTTTATCAATCGTCATGGCAACCATCAATGGAAAGGTTCCGGGTTCAATTCCCATTGACCCCGAATAATTTTCTAAATGGTTTCTTAACAGACATCGTTGGCTGTGGTTCGGATTCCACGTAAAACTGTAGGTCCCGTCTTCATTAGCCTTAAGTGCAAAACAGTGAGACGTTAAACATAAAAAAAAAAATCTAAGACCATTAACTTTTGCTATAAACACTCATTGAAATATAAAATTTCATCACCTTCTCCTACTTTCATTTTTGGATGCCTACATAAGTAGTTTTGACAGCCTATTCCACTATTTAACACTATTTTCGCTCTCATAAGGGTTTAGTGTTTTGCAGTGTAGACATCTTTTGAGTAACGCTGGGTCTGACAAGATCTTATAATATATAGGTTTTATTATTTCAGGCAGTGAATGATTGTGTTTAAACTCGTCTAGCTTATTATTTTCTCCGGTTTCTCTATACTTACGTGGTAGATTTCCGAGGGCAAAGCTCGTGTTTTGGATTTTCATCGGTGGAAAATCTATGGTAAAAGTTTCAAAAATATAAAGCGTTGTACATTTTTGAAAAGTGGTGAAATTTAGAATATTTTAACACTGTTTTTGGAAATTAGATTTTTTGACGGGAAAGGTACGTGGTCCCATTCCATGCATGCATCCAAGCAGAACTATTCCAAAGCACAGACTTTAAGCCTATGTGGGGATGATCCTAAAACTCTGTAAAAGGCAAAGTTATATGAAATTTGAGGAAATAAATAAATATAATAATAATTAAATCCTTTCGTTTATTGTAATAAAACATTTTCATATCATCACCATTAAATCAACTTTTTAGTAATATATCTACAAAATAGTATATTTCCTTCGGACATTATGCCAAGCGCAAGTATAATTAATAATTCTACTATTTGATAGGAAATTGAACTGGCTACAAAAATGTACTCTTGAAATTTTGTATATAAATTTACTGATTCTGAGTTATTCTCTTTTAAAATGTTTAAATAGCCGCCATTTTGAAAAGGATTATTGGAACATGTTGATTGTTATTTTTAAAGTAGGACTTCTACATAGATAAGTCTCGTGCACCACTTAAACGCAATCGGTTATGCCGTTCTAGAGATATACATTATTTAGTAACAAAAAAAAAATGGCGGATAGCTGGTATAAAAGCGTTACCAGACTCATATGCTTATAGGCAGTTTTTTCTTTAATTTGACCTATATATCCATCCGTGAATTATCTTTGCACAGTACACAATCACTATGAATATACCAACGTTTTATTTAATTTCCGATAGACAACATCAACTTCGAAGTGAACTCGTGGTTAGAAATCATGAAATCTTCATCCTATTTCGACAACTCTTTGATGTATCGATTTCGGACTTCGACTTAGAATCCACAAATCCCAATAAATTAGTACCCTAAAAAGTTTTAATTTGTACCTTCGATTTATTGTTTTTTCGAAAAAGAAAAATGGATTCAACCCACTTCTGGTTGGTCGATTAACTCCAATTGAGAACGGTGATCCAGTTTTCATTCATCAGTCCTCGCTGAAAACTTAACGTCAAGAGACAGTAATTGACGAAGCAAATCGTAAACTCGTGGTTTTTCATTAGTGGAAATGAAAAGTCATCATAGCCTGGCAACGCTTGGTCGTAAGAACCTATAAAATTAAGTATTTTTTTCTGGTAACTTACATTTATATTAAAGTGAAAAATATGTTTAACCCATCCCATCTCCAGTGAATCAATTTAGAAATCATTTCTTGGTTAGTGCCTGTATGTTCAGAACTTCAAGGTAGTATATCAGCTCTCTAGTTATGGCCGTTCCATAGTGGTATTGCTCGTAATTTGATGAGTGGAGTTTGACTTTTATTAAGAGATGTGAATCAGGTCATAAGTAGCACTTCGGTTGGATAATACAATTTTGGAAATAAACGTGGAACTCATTTTTAGGGCAAGTTTATCAAAAATCCTACCTACACACCCATACGTCCATGGGGGAAGGAAGCTGTCACTCTCCAATAATTTGAAAACTTAAAAATTTAGAAATTTGAAAAGTTACTTCAAACTAAGAATATGGTCAAAACTTTTACTCAAAGAGTTAACAAAATACCTTTTTTTTAATAATAAATCGTTATTTTATCGATACAATGTTGTGTTTGAATAGAAAAGTAATTATTGTTGTCAACATTCGCAACAGGTGAGTGCAAAGTTCAACTCCAGAAGAGTTGGAAAAATATATCTGAATCATATAAATAGATCGTAATTTTTGTAATGTAAATTCAGGAAACTTTATTCCAACTATTGTTTCTGTGCCAACACTGACTGTCAGTGGCAAAACGCCTTCTCTATTCACCCCCCCTTCCCCACCCACCAAATCTAGTTCGTTTACATTTACATAACATAATATGAATTATTTAATTTGTTTATTGAAAAGTGATGTGATTTTCAGTTAGTTAACGGGTTTTTACAGTTATTATACACAAAATATCTTATAATCCCTATTTCGAGAGGTACATTTTTATCAAATGTTCAGGGGAGGGCCGACGGACCCGCGTAAGTTGCGAAATGCGATCAAAATTGTTGGGAAATTTAATAATTTGCTACCAATAATTTCTTGACCTGTACACAACCTCACTGTAACCGTGTGTCACAACTCCCAGGGGGCACATTTAGACAATGTATTTACGTATGTGCATAATGAGGTTGGAGCATATTTCTCGATGCTTAGCTATACCGTTCTATAGTGACATGATTTTAATATCAATTAATGATCGGCAGGAGTGAAAGAATTTTCTGATTTGACCACATATCAAGTGGCGTAGGTGTACACTACTAGAATTGAGTTTGTGTGCGTTCCATTCTTCCGCTAGCAAATATAGGGCAGATTCATACAGGCGAGACCCTGACTGTAAACGTACTGAAATGCACATGCGTGACAATTATGGGAGTATGTGTTATTAAACACAGCTTTCTCTTACGCATTCAAGATTAACGGTTACTTAATTTTTTTACTATTTCTCAGCGAGCAACAAGTTGATATGATAACCATCAGAGTGCAGGCTAAATACTCGAGTAGGAACACAAATCCGGGGCGTACCTGCTTCCAAAGTAATTGAAATTACTTTTATTTTAAAGGTAATCAAACTTCGAATGTAATGAGATGTTTAAATTTTTTGATATTTGCGTTATTTAATAAGAAAGAAATTCGCAAACTTTGAATTTGAGGTAAGTCAAAGAATAAATTTAGTTGAAAACAAAATTTTAAAAACTAACTTATATCCAATTCGGACTGTTCTAACCTTTAAAATGACATAGTCGAAATAATTTACTGATCATTATTACTCCAGTAGTCTTATTACGCGTGTACCATTGCTCTTATGGGAATTGAAATTCAAGATGGTGGCTGTGTTCGCCGAGCCTTAATTGGTAATTATGATGTCTTTGGTAGCATCGGAAACTGGTGGTTTATGAAAAGTCCCCCTGAAATGATACATTTTGCTTATTGAACTAACTGAATTCCGGTATCGCTACAGTTTGAATAATCATTTGAATTTAATAATGTACTTATATTTCAGTCATACAATCGATGATATTCAAAGTTTTCACGAGTACCGTGATAACCTATACAGACAATAAAGAAGAACTCTATTACAGGAGAGGTGTGATCGTTGTAATTGGTCCCTTCACACCTGAGTGTAGTAGCAGCACAACCGATGTCAATGAATCTCTATTCACTCCGTCCTTTGTGGACAGGTTCTATGAGATCAGAGAATCCATCAACAGCACATCCTGTCTATTATTGTAGCAGTGCTGATCCGTTCTCAACATAACAACTATCAATAAAATTAACATGAATATTTTGCCACTGGGTATTGCCTAGACAGTCTGGCTGAAATTTAATAAAAGACATTTTGTTACGTGTATCCTGATACTGTATATGATAATTGATTCATTAAATTAGTTTTTGTAACAAATTTACAACTAAAGTGACCGTAATGGAATTAATTGTGTCATTTGACCGTGTTTTGCGAAACATCGGGAAATATTAATTAAAAGTGAGGTAAGTTCATTTTTAAAGTTGTTTTTCTATTTATTCGTCCATTAAATTTGGTTTAATTACATTTTCTGTTTACATTAATTAATTAAATCATTTTACCAATATAATTATAAAACATTACACGATTACATGTTATATAAAGGACTAATGTTACTGCTCATTTTGACACCTCTTCCACAAATGGCGAGCGGGCGTTTTGTAAATTCTACCCCCTAGAACAACCTTTAAATACATAATTTCTGTTCTCAACATTCATTTTTCCTAATGCAACAAATCTTAGAGTGATTCATAAAGTTTATGCGGATAGGATATTTTACCGAATTAAAACAGACTAGTCAGTTTACGTTAAGTAAGCTGTTTGTTTTAAACTTTGCACGTGGGTTTACTGTAATAACCATTATTAATATCAACTCCTATGGAAGCGAGTGTACGTACGTCCATGAGTAACAAAATAGTGTAGCGCAAGCGCATGGTCGTGTGAAATAACTATAATTTTAAAGAAATGTATGTTACGTTATTAAGTAGGAGTCAACAATAAAGCCAACTTCAGACGTATAACAGCTGATTTCACTCATCATCACAAAACCTTGCTGAACAAAACCTTGATTACCTTGTATTACTTGAACAAAACCTTGCTTTTATTTTACATGGGGCGGCTACATAACTTCTTTTTTTTTAAATAATCACCATTTAGGCTATAGGAGTCGCAGCGGAGCAGGAATTGTCTTGTTCGAGGGGCGTAGCTCTAAATATGTGTTTTCTACCCCGGGTAGTCGGCATCATGCGTTAGAACACTGAGGAGCGTGCACTTGCCGCCGAGGATTACTTTTCGAACGGATGATCTGTGATCGCTACACAGCTCGGTTTCCGAAATCGCTTCAATGTAGCCCTGTCCCGGACCGCTAATCAATTGTTACATTTGTCCCTACGTTCAGACAAACCGCGAGTGCGACAGTTTGGCCTCGGACTCTCCGATCGTTCAGTGAGGCGAATTCTTCACAATCACCTTCATTACCATCCGTACAAGTTGGCGATTGTGCGGGAACTATTCGGACGCGGCTTCAATTCTCAGAGGCTCTTCTCAAAACAAAATTTTTCGTGATGTTTTGAAATTCTGCGTTTATGTTAACCATCCACGGACTCTATAAGACCTGAAGGCCAACATCCGGGCGGAAATTGCATACATACCCGTTGCTATGCTGATGAGGGTCATGAAAAACTCAAAAATCGACGTATTCATTCAGTGTAGGGACAAGAGGGATGTCACCTTCCTGACATTATTTTCAAAACTGTGTAAAACAAAACTTTACATTTATATCTACTTTGTAAAAAAATTCTGATTCATGAAATGAGTTTTATTGCGTTTTGAACAAAATAACTTATGTTGCCGCTCCCTTTACTTTGGGGTTGTGTTTACAAATTTACAACTTCAAACAAAACTTTCACATGTGTACGAAATTAATCTGCACGTGATTTTTAACGGGATATTGCAAGTTGATTAACTCTCTCTCTCTCCCCCCCTCCCTCTCTCTCTCTCTCTCTCTATATATATATATATATATATATATATATATATATATAAAAGCCAAATCCAAAATGTTTGGGGGGTTAAAGTTACTAAATCACGATTTCTCTAAAACTACTGAACGGATTGGGATGTAGCTTCCTCTAGGGCCATAGGTGCTCGCTAAGGAAGGTTTTAAAAAAATTAGAAATTTTAGGGGAGATTTGGGGGAGGGTCAAAGTTACTAAAAAAAACCACCGAACGAAATGGAAATTTGGATGGATGGATGGAACGAAATTTGGTATGTAGCTTCCACTAGCGAACTAGGTGCTCGCTAAGAAAGGGTTTAAAAAATTCGAAATTTTAGGGGAGGTTTGGGGGGGTCAAAGTTATTAAAAATCCCCATAAGAAATGCATAGTGTAATATATTTATGGATATAAAATATTTTTTGTTAATATATATTTAAATTTGATTTGTCTATCCGTGCAAAGCCGGATCGGGCAGCTAGTATCCTATAAATGACTATGGATTACATTTTACGGATAACTGTGACTAAAGAAGGACGTAATGTGATCCATTTCATTCCAATAAAAATATCAGTTCCTTACACGTAGCGAAACAAACGGTTCAATTCAGCAGAGAAAAAACGCTACGGGGAAATACCGCAAGTAAGGGAGCAGAGGGAGATAGACGTATATAACCGGACGTATCAAAGAGGGCAGTTTCCGACGGGCAGTTAATGACTTTCTATTGATTTCCAACAATTCAAGGCAAACTTCGCACGACTTTTTGACATCCCCAATGAGGGGTTAAACAGAGGTTCGGTAATAGACTTACAAATCCGGCGATTTGAGAGCGATTCTGGCGTCAATGCGTAGCAGTTTAGTTGAAAAGGATAAAGTTTGAGGCTAATTAAGTGTATTTTTACGTAAAATCTACACCGAGAGTGAATGGATAAGTTATAGAATTTCGTAACTTTATGAATATTTTAAAGTACGTTTCCATGACAACCTAATAACCGGTTTTAGGCGGAATTTAAGCTGAGTAGTTTGCATATCTGAATACATATTCAAGGTAAAAATACAGGAAGACCCAGGACGTTTGCCTAGTGAAAAGGGTGATTTCAGTCGGACAATGATAGGATGTCGGTATTTTATTCTTAAAAAAAAACAACAACAAATACAAACAAAATTTTGATTCATTTATGACCTATTTCATACTCGTGATTTTCTTTTTAAAACCACGAAACGATAAAAGATTTTAAGTTTTTTTATTATTTTAAATTCGTTACAATAACAATTATTTCATCTAAAGTACGATAATAGTTCAAATCGGTCAGGTAGCCTTAAATTCATTACTGTGTTAAGAGAGTAGGAGGGCGGAAGTATAGGAAACTTTAGTTGAATCGCTTTCGATCTGACGGGATATAACTAACTAGGGCGGCGGCAACTTATGGTGAAGTCAATGCAAACAGATTACTGTATACACTGATATTTCCACAAAAATTACGATTCAGAACAGAGACACTTGGATCTACGTAGGATGGTGGGGTAGCCAAGACCCATACATAATGTAAGACCGAGATAGAAATAGAAACGCACCATCCCCAATAATTTGAATCACGGGATGGGTTGTAATGTCACCATTAATATTTCAACAATCAACATGTCGAACATATTTTGATATTGCAAACTAACGGAAACAATATCATATGTAACACCAGAGGTTTGACTTGTCATACAGTAAGCCTTTTGTTTGCTTCTAATGAATCTGCAAAACATTTTAGTTGTGAAAAATAATTATGATTCTAAATTTGCTAAGTTATAGTTGCTATGGTAATAAATGTAAATGTTTTCAATAAACGTGTTTTGGTTCGGAATAGGAAAAATTATAATTATGTTAAGTTTGTGATACAAATCAGCTGTTTTATTTATAAATTTGTAGCAACAAATGTTTAAATTTCATTACAATACGGGAAGAATTTTTCGTTTATAATTGTTTGTGCTAATCTAAAATAAAAGAGCGGTTGGTTGTGAAGGATAATAAACAGATTCTAAATTCGTTAAGTTGATTGATATAGTAATGAATATAACATGTGTGTTGCTAAGCTTTTAGTCCGAATCAGCTGTTTTATCAGTTATAGAGCTGGGCGAGAAGCCAAGAATTTTCACTATTTTTAGGCATACAAATAATAATTTTGCAAACATAAAATTGTGTTAAGCTATTAAGCCGTATGTTTGGACGTTACGTCCGATCTAATAATTTTGTTAATAATACACGTTTTTCAATTTTTAAATAGGAGCCCTAAATATTTCCGAGATAAAACGTAGAATAGTCTCTAAAAAGTCATCTACGTGCAAATGAAAGTTTCCTTAGAATTATTCCAGCCATAACGGAGAATAACCCGTACAAACAGACAAAAAAAAAAAAATTGCGGAGTACTTAAATGTTTCTTTGACTGAAGCCACTTTTTAACTTTTTTATCCTCGCTCCTTTTTGAAACTATATCTTTATTTACATGTCTAATTTTTATAAATGTTCGCAATCGTGCCTAAACGTGTACTGTATTGCTTGTAGACGACATTGGGGTACTTTTCAACCAGTCTTTTCTTCAATGTTCAAATTAGACAACAATGAACAAATTAAATAAAAGACAGCATATTTCTTTATTATAAGGTAATTCTTTTAATTAAATATGAAACTCATGTTTTTACGTAATTACGATTTTCTTTTTCCATCATTAATCTGTAATTTTATTTCTTTGAATGTAAGTAATAATGATATTATTTTTTAAACGATAACCTCCAACTTAACTTTTTGTGTCCACTTCAATAATATCAAATATTAATTATAAATTATGATTAGTTTATGTTAAAATAAAATGCTTACTTTTTTTAGCTGGCATAATTACCTTCGGACAAGTTATTTACTATATTACCTTAAAATAACAATATGTACATAAACGTTATTCCCGTATCAAACAACTGTACTTCGGGAGTGGCGGCGCGGCACCTCCTCGCGCTCATTTAAAAAAGATTTCATAATGATGTAATAATTTTATCACAAATCGGTGAATTGGATAGTTTAGATCAATTCATTGGCTACAACTTTCCAGCTGGAAGTTTGTTTATAACCCAAAAATAAAAAAATTCCTCGCTTAGTAACTTTTCCATGTCAGTCTGTGATAATTCTAAAATATTTTCAATCATTAAAATTCGAAATACCTGTTAAAACAAAAGTTTTTTATACTGTTAGAATCCGTACTTTATGTAGATTAAGAATATCTAAATTTTATTTTACTGAAGCCTTTCCATCGAGTTACAACAGCGAGTTAACGACAGCGTGCACATTACTGAAATATTACCAGCTGGCGTGTGTCAGCATGGTGACGTCATAGGCGATCGATACTGAGTCACCGTAAATGATCAAAATGATATAGCTCTTGTTATAGAGCCCTGACAGATACCTAGCGCTAGGCTTTGGTCTAACACTACTCAATTGACAACGCTACTTTGTATTGAATATTTCACCTACTAAAAATCATCCAATCACAATAAAACAAACACCGTTGGAAAGGAAATGATTTAAACTTAATCTTTGTATCCAGACATTTTTTTCTAAAACGTATATTTACACATGTAATCATCGTTTTAAAATTTTAGTTTTCTGTAAACGTTTTGCCGCGCGTGAAATACAATGCAATTATACTCTACTTTGTCACTTCTCTAAAGCTCAATGGCGCTCGACCGGGATATTTTGACAATAATATAGAGATACCTTTGGATTAGTCAAGATTTTAACTTTCTAAAACTGTTATCTAATCAAAAGTCACTTGCATAGTTCCAAAGATATGGAATTGTCTGTAAACCTTTGCAATTGGACAGATTTCAACCAAAAAAACAGCACATTTTGCGTTCGAGATATCCCTTATAATTCGAATTATTTCAATAGACTTTTTTATATCTATTTATAGAACAAAGTTCAATATTTCGTTTGGTGTAAAGCAAACTGTATTTGACTGGTTAGATGTTATTCAAACAGCAGGTGAAAGTACAGACTTTCGCAGAACTCATACTACCGCTTGAGATCGCAAAGCAAGGCTGTTTCCAAGCTCTTCAACGGTCATTTTTTGAATTCCATTTGTCCGCAAGAGGTTTCATTTGTTTCATCTCATTTTGTGATTCAAGTAAAGCTAACTCAAATTACTTTTATGAAATAGTAATTTACAAGTGTACTGTTCAATTCTTTGATTTATTCTCTACACTTTCTTATTATAATATTTCATTTTTGGGCCTAGGATATATTCCTAAATTATTATTCAAACTAGGTCTGATTTGTTAGCAGTCTTGTAGTAGGAACATAAAAACTGGTGTTTTCAAAATAAAAAATTTGAAATTGATAAATATGTGTATACAGTTCTATTCAGAACTAAATTACGAAATTTTTTACAACTACGAAAAAAATTACAAAAAATGCTTACTACTTTTTATGTAGGCCTAAAGTTGAACCTTTTCCTTTCGTTACTGAATGTTTTTTTTTTCTTGAGCTAATAGACTTATAAATTTTACATCAATAATTTTTTTACTGGCATATATACATTTTTTGAACCTTTCTCTACAAAAAAGCTATGGCACAATTTTGGATTGGTTTACAATTACTATATTTGGCGAATTTTTGAAAATATGCTTGCACACGCACCGAAATGGTTTGACTTCGGAAAAACGATAGCATTAACAGTTCTAGGGTTAATTTATTAAAATATGTTGCTCATTATACAAATACAAATGTTTCAAATAATTCCTTGTCTTAATAACTTGAATGCAACTGTGCAATTTTCATTTAATTATATAAGTACGGATTTTTGTAGCAAAACATAACGAACTTGTCAAACTTACTCTTACTGTAATGCAGATACAACAAGTTTAACGTAAAAAAGTTAATTAAACTCGGTGAGGCGAGGGCGCTCGGTCGTGTTGCGAACTGTTGCACTGGAATAGCATTGAGCCTTTCTATTCTGAGGGAGGCGAACACATGGCTAGCGATAGCGTTGGGTCATAGTGTACCCCGACCTCAAGTTCGTGGATTTAAATAGTATGGAATGTTCACGACGTAGTTGTTAGCGAATTTTCATAGAAAGAACGAGCTATTGCAGTGAATTTTATAGTGAGACCTAAGGTCAATGAGTATTAAGCTAGACTTGTGAGACGACACAGTTAATAGAAGAAAACTTAAACAGATTTTCACAAATAGGCTCACTGAACGTTTATTAACTCAAACGCACTTCGACAACAAACTCGCCCCATCTTCAGCAATACATGAACTAAAATAACCAAACTATAACAAATAGTGGGGGCGAAACAAACTGTAACGAACATCAATTTTTAATAATCGGAAATTCATATGTGGTTGTAAGTATACTGTTTAAATTAATTAATATACCTCCGAATGAATCCTATAGAATGAAATAAGCATCTCTATGTTATCTACTTTGCACATTACAGTCTAAATCACGTAAAAGACTGCCACTAACTGCAGCGTGAAGAGATAAAAGGTTTGGATTTACATGATCGGTTCTGAATCGACAGCAATAGGAATAAGTAGATCACAGAGTTCATTCAGAGAACGAATCCACGCGAACTGTTCACAAAGGGAGCCGCTTCCAGCAGTTGAGAGCCTGCACTTTATTGTTCATTACGTGTGAGTATTTTTCAAATTAAAATGTTGCTTCTTCTTTAACGCCTTCGGGTTCACATTCAAGATACCCGTCACCAGTTCACCGAAACTGCGCACAATTCTCTAAAATATTAATCACTGGGAATAAAAGAGTTTAGTGATTGTAAATAAAATACGAAACCAGAAATCGTTTACGTATAAGGCTGCCATCTTGAAACGCAACCAGTTAAGTAAAGTTTTTCCAAAAGTTTTATTTCAAAAAACCATTACAATTACGGAACTTTCGACTCGTAGTTACATTTTTACAATTCTTCTTCTTCTTCTTCTAAAACGCGCATTTAAAACAAAAAGACCACACATTCGTTCCATCAGAGACAGGAATCTTATCTATAACGACCGTTAAAGAAGAACTAAAAATTCCCAACCATTACATTATTATACGTTGCACGAGCTTTAGAGGACGCGGTTATAAAAGGGATCACTTGAAATTGCAACCCCATCCCATTTGCCCTTGTTCAAAATTACCCCGCATTAATCTGACCAGACAGGTTTTATGTTTGAATTTATTTTACAACGCATATTTTACGTGGTTCTACTGTACACATTAGGGTTGGCAAACACATTCCGAAGTTGTTTTAGTAATGATGGATTGTTTATATTTTTATAATTATTTGTTCGGACATATTTCATTTTCGAAAATAAAAATCGCTTCACTTTGATCTAATAATAAAATAAATACCTCCTCTAAAAAAACATGTTTGGTAATAAATCACGTTTCGATAACCAAGTCATCATCAGCGTTTATGGGAATAAGCTGTAAATATCACTGTGAACAAAGTAGTGAACTGGACGCAATTATGGCGCATAAAACTCAATGAAGACCAATCTTCACAGACGCAAATTTTGAAAGAAATAATTGAGTGTCATTAACAAAGTACAAAAAAAACTTTAAATTTTAATAACAAAACTAAAAATAACCACAAACTTCAGTGCCTCGATGAATGTAAAAGACCAGTAATAAAGAAATTATTTTATACGACATGAAAATATTCATATTAAATAAAATTTACTTGAATAAATCAAACAGAAAAAATAATGTCTTACCAGGAAATCACACACTCTCGTTGCTTGGCCAAAAACTGCCCCCTAACATTCAAGTAAGGGATTTATACGCAAGGCATCCGTATTTCGATAAGCTCGTGATTTTCACGCTATCTTACTAGTAGTTAACGTAAAATATAGTGAAATCTTTATGTAATTTCCACATTAAATTTAGCGCTTACCTGACGAACTAAAACGGCAAAGGTTGGAAATCTGAAATTATGAAAAATATACGATTTAAAACACATGACGCACATTGAAAATGAGATTACGGAGGGTTGGATTATAATTTTAGTTAGGAAAAGTAAACTGGAACAGGTTTCGATTTAATTTGAAATAAAAGTAGGTGTGGCTGAATGAAAGCACTGAACTTTTTCAATTGCCTATCCAATGAGAGTGAAAAATAGATTACCCGCAAAAGAAATAACATTCCCCAAACGGTCGAACATTAACTAAATCGTCGAGCAGGATTGTGAGGATGTGGAGGATTTATGTCGCAATAAGTAGTTTAATGGCGGCGAGATGACGTCATACATTAGCGGTAAGGAAACAGATTGGCCGTAAATCCAAAAAGCTTGACACCACTGGCCGTGATGGTATCTGTTGAGATAAGAATTTATTTCTTCCTCGCACGCTACTAACAGTTTACTGGGTGGCATTGGTTTGGAGGCAGGCTTTTCTTTAAATGTACTTAATCGAATAGTACAAAACTGTGATATAGTAGTTGACAATTTAAAAGTAAATATTTCCTTTATTACCAGCAAATAAGCAACAGTTTTTAGGTGAGGTTATGAAAATAAAAAAAAAACACAAACAAAAAATAAATTCGCAAGGCTTACTTTAGTATAATCCAAACGTCTGTTGTTACATATTACTAATAACAGCTTGTTTGAATCATAAGCTTAACACTATTTTAGGTTAGACCTGTACTGAACCAACACACGTTTTTTAAAAGTGTTTAGATGTATTACCATAGCAACCAAATTGGAAAATTTAGAATCAGGTCATTATTCTTAACAACCAACAGTTTTATTTGGTTAGGTTATTCTATTCTAAATTGATATGATGAACTCAATACGTCTATTAGGTGTTTTACATAAATATTGTAGTCAAATGTTGCAAATGATCAAAGACAAACAACAAGTCAATGTCCTGCCAGCTTTAAAGCGAGTTAACCACTGTTTGCTCTACTTCCGCCGTCTTACCATAATAGTCTGGTTATGCGTTAAAGGTTATTACGTTTAAAGGTAACAGAAAGAAAATAATACGGTTTAGCCAGAGAAGACATTAAAAACACCTTTTAACGACTTTACAAAACACGTTTTACTTTTAGGTGGATTTCAAAGTACCTATTGCAGTAGTTGTCATTGCAAGACAGGAGGTTCGGCACGAAGTAGTAAGGCAATCTAAACGTACAAAACCTTCAGACTAATGGATGTGTCATCGTTTCAAATTTCTAACCGAATCAACCAATTCCACGAAAACTAGATTTACAAAGAAATTTACAACTCGGTAATTTCTTATAATTTTACCTACTTGCATGCATCATTTTTTAAGTAAAAACTTCTATTGGGCCGTTGGGCACTTTTTTCCTGCGTATTCGAACGAAATTGGCGTACCGCATTGTACCATACCACCTCGATTCAATAACATACAGTGTATACCGCATAAGGGGTGAGGGGGTTTATTAATATATACCAAACAATGTTCTGCGTTGCTTCAAGAAAACCTCCATTAAATTCCAATGATTATCAGTGGCGATTTTAATATTAATTTTGCCGATGATACAATAAAACCGTTGAACGATTTCCTCAAACAAAAACTAGATTTGGAAATGTGTAATGATAAAAATCAAAGCACGACGAGGTATGAAACAACGATTTGAAGCGGTATTTACGAATGTTTAGATAATTTTCAATCGAAAATATTTGTTACTTACTTAAGTTATCATAAACCGGTAGTGTCTTTTCTTCAATTCAATATAAATAGTAACGAAATATGTGAAATTATTCAAGAAAATAATGAAAATAACACGAGAGAAAAGAAAAGTAAATGAGAAAATTATTATTATTGAATATGTAACTAATAATTATTATGTTTTATAATTCAAAAATATACCAGATACAAAATATATGTAACGCAATACATTTATTGATATGCACTTATATTTCTTTAATATTAATATTGATTTGCAATTATCTAGACTGGTCATAGAAGTGTTTACTTCCAACGTGTGGTCTTAAGTACACTAAATATTTTGTATAAAAAAAGTATTTTACCTTTAAAAAAAAGTATGGCAAATTTAAATAAATAAAGTTTTGATTCATAAAAAAATTATAAAATGTTACAATAATTAATTAGTAGAATTAACTTATTTATTTGAAACAATTTTTTTATGTCTTTTCGTTTGGTCGTGAGGAAGGTAATTCCTGCTACGAATATATTGTGGTTGGCATTGTTTTGGTGCGATTCTGGTTTTCCCAATGGCCCTCTGCATAATACCATTTTGTTTCAATCATACTGTACTTCAAGTTTGTATTCATTTCACATACAGTAGTATTTTTGTTGTCAGGTTGGTAGAATTAGTAAATATACATACGATTTGAAACAACTCAAATAAACAACAATAACGGTAACTAACCAATTAAATACAATTGAATGCACCGACCCAAACATTGGACTATTTGAATAGTGTTTACTCGAACCGAATAACTAACAACAGCACGTAGTATATATTACAATTTATGTGGAAAAATTAAATAGGATGATTGAAGGGTATCTCTGAAAATATTTCCCGCCTTCCTGCCGTCTTTATTCGTCGTTTCCAAAAATTGTCCTCATAACTTTAACACATGCGCAAAAGGTTTCTGCTCATCAGAGGTCTATACTTTTTTATTACGGTTTTACTGTTGATTTCTCATACAACACACAAATCGTGGGTCCCTCTTCTCCTTTCATCCGAGACACATTACAAAATTGTGGCCTTTGTATTTAGTACAGTAGTAATACTTATTTGTTCCTTTTCACCAAAAAAATTATGTTACTAAAAATTTTATAAACATAAATATATGAATATGTACATATGTTTTCCATTTACATTTACGTCTACATTTTACGTCCGATTTGGTACAAAATTGGAGCGCACGTTGGTTTTCTATGTTGCTCGGAAGAATTCATTAGAAAAAAAAAACTAACAAGAGGAAGCCCTTTTTTGACACAAATTAAATTGCTTTTTTCGTACTACAATGAAACGTTTTTGGTGTATTGTGTAAACAAAATAAATGTAAAAGATAATTCTGCACATTTTGTTTTTTACACAACTTTATAGCTCGTCTGGTTCCCCCAGAATCTACCAAAACATAAAATTACTTGGTTCAAATCCACGAGGGAGATTTCACCAAGGGAGAAGCTTCTATTGCGAGGCCGATGGCCGAGATCCAAACTCTTTCCGCTGCGAACGAAACGAATTTCCAAATCCTAGGCCGCAAGGTCGAGGTGCAAACTCGCAAAGCGAGTTTTTCGGCTGCGAGCGGAACAAAGCAGTGCGTGAGCTGGGTTTTTAGGCTAAGGTGAAAACACATTCTACTTATATATTTCGTATACGCAGTCAGCTATTCAGTGCCTTCGTGAGTAGACCAATTTCTCAAATAATTTATTGAAATCCAAAAACATATAAACTTAATTTTGGAAATTCGTTCAACCCACGTCAGCGGTTCAGCTGCGTAATCGAATTATTTGTTAATAAGGTGATAAACGAATACGAAAGCTATTAGGTACTAGTTTTTCTTAAGCAGACTATCCTATAACCAAGAACGCGATCATTATACGTTTTTTGATAAAGATAAACGCACAAACTGTCTTCATAATAACTATCCATTAGTAGACCAATATTAAACGTGTCTTTTGTTTATCATTCTTGAATGTTATTCTCACATGTTTAATCAATTCTTGAAATCAGTGTCTCAAGTTGCCTCGGTATCGGTTGAGTACACTCCAGGTTTAAGTATCATACAGACTAGTACAATGCGGGTGGAAGAGGAGAGCTATTATGTTGGCTGGCGAAGTGTTTGCTTCAAAGATAATGTAACCCAATATACATCCTTGGATAGGTTAGAACCCTCTAATAATGCCGCTATAGTGGTTACAGAGGCGAGTTGACCTAGTGGGAGTTTTATTTGAAAGAAGAGACTATGCTAAAGCCGAGGTCAAAGATGTGGCTATAAAATTAACACAGGTTTAGTAAATTTGGAGGCTAAAAGTCAAAAGGAGGCTATATAAAGTACTGTAAAGCAGGTTTAGTGTACAAAATTAATGCTAGGCCACAATCGGGTTATAAGCGAATTTCCATAGGAAAGATGAGCTGTAGCAGTGATTCTTATAGTGAGTCCTAAGATCAGAAGTAGTCAATGAGCAACGATCAATGTCCCGAGAACACAATTTTAAATTGTACATATTTTTGTATGTGTTCGCAATCTAACGGTCGCATTTTAGACCGATTTGGTTCAAAGTCGTTACACATGTTGGTTTTGAAACTAACTCAGACGAGTTCGTAACCCAAAACATCTAACAACAAGAAGCACGTTTTTTGACAGGAAGTAATTTGTTGTTTTAGATTTTTCGTACAAGAGTGAAGTGAATCATTTTTGGGGTTTTATCTAAATAAATAAATAATATTATTCTGCGCATTTTTTTAAACGACCTCATAGCACGACTGGTTCCCCCAAAATCGATAAAAACTTAAAATAATTCGACCACGCAGCTGAACCGCTGACGTGAGTTGAGCAAATTTCCAAAATTAAGTTTATAGGGCTATGTTTTAGGGTTTAAACCAACAATTTGGGGTCTATTCACGGCTGCAAAATGATTCGCACGCCATTCCGCATATTGGGAGTATCTTCAATACACAACGTATTGCGTGCTTCGCACGCCAACCCTCGTATTCAGAGAGTCTTCAAAACACAATGTAATGCGTGCTTCGCACGCTATCCCCCGTATTGGGAGTATCTTCAACACACAAAACATTGCGTGCTTCGCACGCCAACCCTCGTGTTGGGAGTATCTTCAAAACACGATGCAATACGTACTTCGCACGCCAACCCCACGATAGAATCCACCACATGGCTTTGAACCGGGTACTTTTATGGTATTTTACGTTTTGATCGATTTTGGGGGAACCAAGCGAGCTATAGGGTCGCGTAAAAAATCAAAATGTGTAGAATAACATCCTATATTTTTATTTGCAGAAAAAAACTCTAAAAAAATCATTCTCGTAGGACAAATCTCAAAAAATATTTACTTCCGGTCAAAAGACGTGCTTCCGGTTGATGGATTTTTTTGGCTAACGAACTCGTCCGAGCGACGTAGACAACCAACATGTGTAGCAAATTTGAACCAAATCGGACTTAAAATGCGTCTGTTAGAGTGCGCACACATACATACATAAATATATACATATATATCTACATACATGATTTATAATTACACCCCAAAACATTTTTTGGTGATCATTATCGGTGCTCATTTCCTACTCCCGACCTTGGGTCTTACCATAAGGGCCAATGCAATAGCTCATCTTTCCTATGGAAATTCGCTAATACAATTTAAGTAAAATAGTATCAAAAGTTGAAGGAAATACAAATTGAAAATCCACTTAGGCCGACAGTGGGGACGCAAACTTACTTACTAAGTCTGTCCGCTGAGAGCGGAGCGAAACAGCCCACAATCCTAGGCTGCAAGGTCGGGGTGCAAACTTTCAAAGAGCAAATCAACGCTGGCGCTGGGGCTAAAGGCTGAGAAGCAAACAAATTTCACTATTACTTTTCTTACACGCAGGCAGTATTCAACGCCTTCATGCGTATACCTATATACTAAATAGTTGTTTGAAACAAATAAAAGTGATTTTTTAAATTCACTCAACATACATCAGCGGTTCAGCAGCGTGAACGAGTTATTATTAACACCCATTACTTTGAAACGAATAGAAATGCCCGAAAAAAGGTTTAAAATATCCAGTGTTTTAAAGTCGTTCCTTTACAAGTCATCCAATACTTTTATTTTAAATTTACACAATTTGTTTAAGTTCTTAAAATAACAGTCGTGCTTTTAGGAATACAAGTTCCTGTAAATGCAATCGAAATTGTTTTCCCTCAGAACTGTCTATACGCTTTAATATACTCGAACATTGATTTGAAACATAAAACCGTATGTAAATAACAATCTGAATATTGAACAATATTGCGCATTTCAACCTCTATAATAAATGCATCACAATTAAATCTAAAATCAAATAAATAACGATGCACGGTAAGGTAATGGAAGTTAATTTGTTACCATGGCAACTGTATTAATTGTTTCCAACTTACTCGTATAGCTATTAAAATCCATTTGAATGTGTGATGCAATTGACAGTGAATACTGAACGGAAAAGCTATAGTATTTTATCAGAATAATTTATCTAATTTCTACTGGGTATCCCCGAAAGAAACGGAGAAACTTTCAGTACTTGTTCCCCTCGTGAAACTGATGAAAATAGTGACTGTGTATGTGTGCCGTAATGATGTGAAATACAAGCTTTCCTTGTGATATTCGTTGCTTGAAAATCATATCTCTATATAATAAAAATGAATTGCTGTTTCTTTGAAATCGCATCAATTGAGAACTGCTGGACCAATTTGGCAATTTTTTGTTTTAAAATGTTCGTAATAGTCCGAACTAGGTTTTTATATAAAGACAAATTTGAAAAGTTTCCCGAAAAATTTTCAAATTTGGAAAAAACTAAACAGCCTCTTTTGTATGGACTCAAGACCATAGCGCTCAAAAACAGCTGTTCGTATAAAATGCTTAGTAACACATGTTTGTTTACATTCATTACCATAACAACTTTAGCAAATTTATAATCAGTTTATTATTCTTCAAAACCAATAGCTTTTTAGATTAGATTGACAAATTAAAAGCAAACACAAACAAAAATCAATAAAACATGCTTAGGCCTACTATATTATAATTCAATTTAAACATCGGTTGTTACATATTATTATAAACAAAACAACTGTTATGGATCAAAAACTGAACATAATTTTAGGTTAGGCCTATAATGAACCAAAACACTTTTATTTGCAACCAATTTCTCTAATTTATAATCGGGTTATTATTCTTCAAAAACCAAAACAGCTTTTTTAGGTTAGATTGCTAAAAACACAAACAAAAATCAACGAAAAATGCTTACTGTATTATAATTCAATTCAAACATCGGTTGTTACATATCTATTTACTTACATATATTATGCTGTTTAAAATATTGTTTATATAAATTGTTGACATAAACACCATTTGCAATTCAATAACTTAAGTCAAAAGAATGAAATTTGATAACTAGGGTACCCTTAAAATTAAATAAAGCAATAGCGAAGCATTGCCGGGTCCACTAGTAACTAATAAACTATATTTAAATACTGCATTATTTAATAATATTGTTATGTATACATTTTTGACAACATTGAATTTAATATCGTTACACAAAACCATTCGATTATTACAGCACACAAACAGGCTGCGCCAATATTGTTTGTTTTTTTTTTACCAAATTATGTCGTGTTTGGTATCATTCTCCTTATTTTTTCATGTAATTTTCTAATATTCGGTGGAAATTTGCAAATTATGATCATGAAAAGAAAGTTAATTTCCTAGAGGGGATTCAGAACAATAATAAGGCATCAGCTGAAGTCGGAAGCGAGGGCTGGGGTTTGACACGGGCTAGCGTCAGGTAGCCGAGCGAACCAGAGGACAGGTTACTCCTTACAGCTTATAGTTTTTTTTTATACAAATATTTTATGTTTCCATACGTTTAATGCTACTACTATGAAGCATGCCTATAAAGGTGTAGAATTAATTAATTATAACATCAAAGCTAATATGGTAAGCACAGTTAAATGTCCATTCATTGTAAATACATTCAATACACATAAAATGTTGGTTCATCAATATAGGCCTAACCTAACATTATCGTATGTATCTTTAATAATTTATTTCAGCTGTCTTAACGGCAACATACATTAATTTTAGATTAGGCCTAGACTTAAAATGACTCTCTAGGCCGACCTAAAATTATTGTACTTATGTTGCCGTTAAGGCAGGTAAAATAAATTTTATATACACACAATAATTTTAGGTTAGGCCTAGACTGATGATCCAACATTTTATGTTTATTGACTGTATTTCAGCGCTTGTAGATAATATCTGAACTAGGCTACGCCGGACGGAACGATCGCCTCTTAATTTAAATTGACGAACCAAAACACGTTTCTTGAATGTATTTACATTCATTGCCGTAACAACAAAATTGATAACGCTTTTTCGTTACGCGTAAATCTATTTGTAGTTGCCATAGCAACCAATTTGGTAACGATTTTTCGTTACTCGTACTTCATATTTGACATTGCCACAGCAACCAATTAGTAACACTTTTTTCGTTACGCATTACATTTTCTATTTGTTAACTCCTACCGTGTTAAGGGATTTCGTTCCAAATAAATTCAAGAGTGCATTTTTGTATCCCGTTTAGATTCCTATCGAACAAAGGGTAACAGTAAAACAACGTCCACCTTAATTATTCGGTGCAAATTATTCCCAATACTTTGTTGTTATGGGATATTGAACCCGTCAAAGTAATGCAAACTGTTTTACTGAAATCATTAGATCGATAGTTTTGGCACGTGTAACATTGAATTTGGAAATTAAAATGGCCACACAAATTTACTCTGGATGTTATTTATTGAAATCTTCAGGTTTTTAGTTATTTTTAACCCCGACGCAGAGGGGTGTTCTAGGCTTAGGGGTGTTTTAAGTTTAATGAGTGTACCTGTGTATCTGTGTGTCTGTGGCATCGTACCTCTGTAATAGTACATCTCCATTATTTCTGATAAACTTTAAATACATATAAAGCAAACCTAATTCCTAATTCAAAACGAAGAGATGGCAGACCAACAAACGAGCAGTTGAATGTTTGTCACGCAGTCGCTGAGAGAATACGGAATCCTATCCATAC
>JAGFPH010000009.1:2127124-2138551 GCA_018207615.1 Philaenus spumarius | reverse complement strand
GATAAATAAACAAAAGGAAGTTCAGTACAAAAAGTACAAATTATACACCTCCCAAACGGAAGAACCAATTTTGATTTTGTTTTTTGTTTTAAGGTGGCTTGATAGAGAATGTTCCTACCTATGATTCACAAAAATCTGTTCAGGGGTTTTTACAATTTTGTATTTCTCTGTTAACCTTAAATTGTATAAACGGCCGCCATTTTGAAACGGATAATTGGAGCAAGTTGATTATTTTTGCTAACTAGTACTTTACAGTGATGAGTAACGTGTAAATTTTCATTCAAATCGGCTCAGCCGTTAACTATAACTGTACACTATTTAGATATAACCTATAGATATAAACTATTTAGTAAAATATACAATGGTATATAGCTGGTATAACAGATACATTTTAACCCCCCCCCCCCCCCCCCCCCGTCGGATGAACAGATTTTCTCGGATCATAGCTAAGGACACCCTCGATCAAGTCACCTCTCAAACAAAAAAACCTAATTGAAAATCGTTTAATCCATTTGGGAGCTACGCTGCCATAAACAGATACGCAGGTACACAGATACACAACGCACAGATACACAGACACACTCATCTCAAACTTATAACTCCCCTATGTTTGCGTAGGAAGTTAAAAAGAATGGGTGATGGCTTTAAAATAAGTTAAAAATATCTAAACGACTGAAGTGATTAAATTTTTATCATGTATACTTATTCTTTAAATAAAGACCCACTTTTATTATCCAAATACAAATTCCACATGTTTCCTTTATAGGCCTACAATGCTCGGCAACCGTTTGTCCCTAGGGGCTTTTACGATTCACAGGATTTATCTGGAACCTCACAGCCTACGTGAGTATGTTCCAGATTTAGAACTCGTCCTCTGCCTATAAATTCAGTTATTTTTCTTTAAACATTTTTAGTGACTGTAAAAAAACGCAATCAAATTTCCGTCTTAGAAATACGTTTCTAGGTCAGTGTTATGTCCAGGATTGCCAACTGCAGGGAAATTAAGAATTCTTGTCGTTAAATTTAAGTTGATTTACATCTTTTGCATAAACAGGCTCATGTAAAATCACCCTCATCTAACCCTACTCTGAATTACCATTGTTTCACTCAATAACTGGATTCGATACTGTAACCTTCTTTAGACGAACAGGTAATTTTGTAAATTCACTCAACATACGTCAGTTGTCCAGCAGCGTGAACGAGTTATTAACACCCATAACTTTGGAACGAATGGGATGCCCGAATTTTTTTTAAATATCCAGTGAATCGTTGCACTCATAAATTCGTTCTTTTACAAGCCATCCAATACTTTTATTTTCAACTAGGGGAGACTTCTGGAATGCACATGAAGATATTCCCACTACTTTCTTGCATTATCTGACAGACCAACTTAGCATAATGTATACGCTGAAATCATTGGACAGATTTGTAGTTTTGTAGTTAATGATGGAAGAAAACACCTGTTTACTCATAAAGGTAGAGCAATTAACAATGTGGCTTCTTCACAAAGATGCTCTCATTCACTCACAATGTGGTAATCAGAAGAACGTTTTTTAACCAGGAAAGTTTGTTGTAATTGTTCGTACTAGAAAGATAATTTTTGAGACTTTAAATACAAAAATAAATATAGGAAATTATTCTGCACATTAAGTTTTTTTTTTACATGAAGCGAGTTTTTCCGTTGCGAGCGAAGCGAAGCAGTCCATAATCCGAGGCCGCAAATTTGAGTGAGATTTTCCACAACGAGCGGAACGAAGCTACACGTGAGCCGGGGATGGATTCTAAGATACAAACAAATTCGAGTAATACATTTCGTACACGCATTCAGCTGTTCGGTACCGTCTTTAGTAGACCGATTTCTCAAATAGTTGGTTGAAACTCTGAAAAAACTGAATTTTGGAAATTCGCTCAACTCACGTCTGTGGTTCAGATGCCAATTGTTTTATAAAAGACATACTGCCACAACACAACTTACAATAGAATACAATAATATTGAAACATTTATATTTGAAAAAGAATTCTCGTTATCTAAGGAACAAACAGATGATTCCAGAAATACCGAAAGACTTTTCCAATACAATTCACACTTTAGAGCGAGAGGAATTTCAATAATTCCACCCTAAAGGCGTTTCGCAATATAGCAATGTTTCCAGATGGAAATAAAGCCAGGATGTATGCTTGTCAAGAGAACACGTATTGGCTTCCAGGCATGACATATTCAGCTGTGTAATATAACGGGTAATATGGTAGAGCTTACAAGTTTCAACTATTTCATCGACTGTTTAAATATCGATTTCCCTAATGACTATACCAATAGTTTGGTTTAGTAAACAAGTACAATATTCATTATTAGCGAATATCCATAGGAAAGATGAGCTATTGCAGTAAGTCTGATGGCCAGGAGTGGTCAATGAGCACCGATCATGGTTGCACCGTCATAAAATTGTTTATATACAGGGTGTCCTTGAACTCTCTGGACCCCTTTTGTGGATATGTTCTTGGGATTGAGACAAACATATTTCACAAATAATATAATTTAATATAATATAATAATTATTTAATATAATAATATAATATAATATAATAATTTGACCCAAAACGCAAAATTCGGTCTCAATTCGGACAGAATTTTGCGTTTTGAGTCAAATATCGCAACAATTACTGCAGTTACAGTACTGGGTACGTGCTCATTTTACGTAAATTAAATTCAATTTTACACCTTGATTAACGTTCTAAATATTTCAAAAGCGATTCGTTTCTGTGAATAATCTGAAACATGGGTGAAATCTTTCGCCAGCTGTAACTCGCCAGCTGAAACATTTCCGGACCTATGAATATATGAACTTTTTTCATTATTTTTTGCTAGTAGAATCAGCTCAGAAAGTCCTCGGAACATAATGCAAATAACTGATTATTTTAGCTCATAATAACTTTAAAATATTTTGTTTCTAGAGTAATTCTGGATATTGTTGACAACTACCAAGAAATACATTTTTCCTTTTTTTTTGTCAATATCTCTGTTATTCTTTGAGCTACAGACAAAATAAAAACCATTGTGTTTGACATTAAAAAAGTAAACTTTTTTGTCTCTTGTAATTTGTTTGTAAAGTGAGCGGTTTTTGAGATATTTGACATCAAAAATTATGAACGGCCGCCATTTCGAAAATATTTAAAATAATGTTCTAATTGTTTGTATTGTGATAAGAGGTTACGCAACAAATAGTTGTACAAAGTTTGAGCTCAACATCCTTTGTACTTTCAAAAATATTAAGTATTTTGTAAAAAACACATACAGACGGACAGACGAAAAAATAAGCCCCGTAGACCCATGTTTATATTGTGAAATATATTTGTCTCGACCCCAGGAACATATCCACAAAAGGGGTCCAGAGAGTTCGGGGACACTCTGTATAATATAAATATGCATATAAGTGTTCGCACTCTAACAACCGAATTTTACGTCCGATTTAGTCCAAATTTGGTAACCAAATTGGTTTCCAAAGTCTCTCGGAAGAGTACATTTGCCAAAAAATCCAACAAACGGAAGAACTTTTTTGAGAAGAAGTACATTTTTAAAGGATTTTTCGTACTAAAATGAAACTTTCTTGAGTTTCTCTAAACAATAAATTTTGGAGATTATTCCGCACAGTTTATTGTTTACACTACCTCATAGACTGCCGTGTGGTTCTCACAAAATCGATCAAAACGTAAAATACCTTAAAAGTACCCGGTTAAAATTCACATGAGAGATTTTACCTTGGGGCCGCTTACCTTGGGTAAGCAGGGATACAAAGTAGCGAAGTGAGTTCGTCCGTTGTGCGCAATGCGAAGCGGTCCATAACCCGAAGCCGCAAGGTCGAGGCGCAAACCCTCGAAGCGAGTTTTTCCGCTGCGATGGGAACGAAGCAGCGCGTGAGGCTGGGCTGCAGGCTGAGATGCAATAAAATTCTACTAATATATTCAGCGCCTTCGTGAGTAGACCGATTTCCCAAACAGTTGGTTGAAACCCAAAAAGAAATCTATTTAATTTTAGAAATTCACTCATCTCACGTCAGCGGTTCGGCTTAACGAAATTATTAAACTGCGATAAGAGTCTGAAACAGGGCAAACATACTAGATAGAATAAACCTTGAACACAGAATCTCACAACTAATACGGTTATTAACTCAAAAGCGTTTCAACGACTAAGTCGACATCTTCAATGGTGCACAGCTACAATAATCTATTGAATAATTAAAATAGTTATAACTGATTGAAATTGTTTTAGTTCGTTTATTGTAGCTCGTACATCACTGAAAATGGCGAATTTCTCATTGACACGCGTTTTAGTTACTAAATGTATTCGTTGTGAGATGTTATGTTTAAGTATATGATCTCATAAGTCAAGTTTAATATTTATTTATATAGCAATCAAGAATTAATAACAAAAGAACCAATTGCATGTCGGACACGCTCTACATTAAAGTTCCATCGATTTTCTACTCAAACACTTCTAATCCAATTTGCATAAAATTTTAAATAGCGTTAGGTTTTACAAAATAGGGGAATTTTGGTTGGAAAAACTAAAAACATTTTTGTAAGAGCTGAACAAATTCAACAAAAGTAAATGTTAAATACGAGTGGTGTGGCGTGAAGTGCATTACAGGCTGCACTTCGCTTCAAAGCGTTCATGTAAAGACGTGATCCCTGAGGAGTACCGCTGAATTTGAAATAAGGAGTTTACGTAAGGGTATACACCATCCTTGGGGATATCTTGCTAAGATGCAATACCAAACGAGAATACAAAATTGCTGACTGTAGAGTCTGTGTGCGGTCAGTTTGAATTAAACTAGTAAATACAAGTATATACTGCACGTTTAAATTGAAGTAACTATCCCGTATTATGAAATAGTTTTCCCGCTTTGAAAAAAATTAAGGAAAATTTAAAATTCTTTAAATTATAGCCAATATATCCTTATTAGCGAATTTCCAACGAGCTATTGCAATGACTGTTATGATGAGACCGAATGCTGGGAGTGGTCAATGACCACACATCATGGTCCCTAGAATACGTTTTGGCGTCATTAAAAATGTTATATTTATATTTTTGCCTGTAGTAAATGTGTGTATTTTTCGTAATTCTTATATTTACTTGACTTTTCCGCCTGAGTTCATGTGGCCCATATAAGCCCGGCTTGATTGCACAAGCAGCCTTGAATAAAGTAAATACTACGTTTATAGACATACAAATCTATAAATCTTAGTATAAAAACACAATGAAACGAGTTATCTTGTGCTGTAATACTAGACGTTACTTTTTAGCAAATGTTCATAGGAAGTATTAGCTATTGCAGTGCCTCTTATGGTGAGACCAAAATCCGGGAGTGGTCAATGAGTACCGATCATGGTTCCCAGAACAAGTTCATTACAAATATTATAAAATAATGTATATGTATTTGTGTGTTCGCACTATAACGGTTGCATTTTACGACCGATTTGGTACACAAGTCGCTAAGATGAATTCGTTGCCCGATAGAAATAAAACAACCGGAAACACGTCTTTGTCAGGAAGTAACAATCTTTTAACAGCTTTCGTACTAGAATTAACATTGATTTAGGTTTTATCTAAAAAAAATTGATATATTATGAGATTATTCTGCACATTTTGATGTTTTACATGACCTTATAGCTCGTCTGGTAGCTAAAAAATCGAACAAACCGTCAACAATCATAAAATAGTCCGGTTCAAATCAGCGGATTTTACTGGTCCGAAGCCGATGACCAGGATGCAAACTCGCAAAGTGAGTTTGTTGGCTTCGAGTGAAGCGAAGCATTCCATAATACGAAGGCTTAAAGTTGAAGTGCATACAAATTTTACTCGTATTTCGTACACTCATGCAGATATTCAGTATCCCTTTAAAAAGTATTTCCATTTAACTGTAGCTGAGAATGATAAAGCAATGGTAAAGAATTGCAGTAATTCATACAATTTTATTTCAAAAGTAGTAATGTATTTAAATTATCTATAAAATTAAACACTGTTTTATTTCCGTGTGTCCGGAAAGTCTGGAAACGGTTTAATATTTCGTATATAAAGAAAATTTGAAGGTAGATGTGATTCAGGAACCTACGCTACGTAAAAATACTATTTTATTAAGATTTCAAAAACATTACCCGCCTCTTGGATCCACCATTTTGAATGTAACTTTGTTTTTTTAAATGGTCATGTGATACATCATTTCGATGTAGAAATTCAAGAGAAAACCAACGGTGACATTTGTACACCCGTATATTTAACCTATTAAAAATGGCGGCAAAAAATCGACCAAATCGTGTTTTCCGATTTTGCCCAATTTTGCTGTACTATTTTTGTTTAAAATACTAATTATTATTATTTTTGGATTTAGAATTAAATAAGTTTTCAAACGATATGCCACACAACGATATTTGGGAATAATTAAAATTTTTGAGTTACAGCCATTTTGATTTTTCAAAATTGATTTCCAGTGGTTCGACCAAATATCGTTGTGTGGCATATCGTTTGAAAACTCATTTAATTCTAAATCAAAAAATAATAATAATTAGTATTTTAAACAAAAATAGTACAGCAAAATCGGAAAACACGATTTCGTTGTTTTTTAGCCGCCATTTTTAATCGGTTAAAGACACGGATGTGCAAATTTCACCGTTGGTTTTATCTTGAGACTCTACATCGAAATGATGTATCGCAAGACCACCTTCCTATTTAAAAAAACAAAGTTACATTCAAAATGGCGGATAATTTTTTTTTTAATCTTAATAAAATAGTATTTTTACATAGATTAAGTTCCTCAATCACATATACCTTCATATTTTCTTTATATACGAAATATTAAACCGGTGTGGGATTTTTTGTACACTCTGTATGTGACTAGTGAACTCTGACCGGGTAAAAATAGCTAGCTCAGTCCGAGCTTACTCGTACCGTGTCAACACAGCTTTAGATGTTATTATATTATTATTTTTCAAAGGTTTTTAAGCCCTAACCTAAAATTATATTAAACTGTTGATCCAAATCAGCTGTTTTATTAATAATGTGTAACAATAATTATGTTGATTTATAATAGATGTTTGAATTATATTACAGTTCATTGGTTTTTCCTTTGTTTGTCTTCATTTTGTTAAACCAACTTAAATAAGATGTTGGTTGTGAAATATAATTAACTAATTCTAATGAGCTAATTTGATTCCTATGTTAGTGAACGTAAATGTATTAAAACCCGTTATTTTGGTTTAATATAAACAGGCCACGCCTAGAATTGTGTTGCTAAGCATTTGAAACGAATCGGCTGTTTCATCTGTTGTAGGGCTGCTTATAGAAGTGATGAATTTTCGCATTTTCTACCCTTTAAATTCCAAATTTTACAAAATCCTTTCTTAGTGCGCCTCTACATTATTTAACGGATGTACCTTCCACATTTCAAGTCGCCAGCTTTAATAAATTAGGCTCTGCGTTGATCGTCAGTCAGGACTTTGCATTTTATATATAGATATTACCTTAACTAGTGAAAACTATCCACATAAATACAATAAATTGGTAATAATTTCTGAAATCTAATGTAGCCAGATTGACTAATTTACTTAAATGCATATAAGCTTTGATAACTGCATCTATTTACCATTCTGGCTAGCCTGCATGTATGGGTTGAAGCAATCTGAATAAACGAAAAGTAGATAATATTAAATTCTTACACCTGTTAAACTTAAAGTAAATACTCAATTAGTCTAAGCAATTAAACGTTTTCAGCAAATGCTATTTACTGTAGGTTATACTCGAAATGGTCTTTATAATGTATAGGTTAAAATTGGAATTTTAGGAAATTTGTAGTTATCTTGTCAATGAGCACAAACTAGTACACTAAAGTTTACTATTTGTGTTTAAAAATTAATAATTTTTACAAATTAATAATCTCCTCGAAAAACTTGAAAACAGTAGCTTATGTTTTAACACGTACAGAGCCAGGAGCGACAGCTAGAAGTATAAATTTTTCGTTTAGACTTGCACATGATTTAAGACCCATAACTATTTTATACCTTTATCCCGTCTCACAGTACCAAGGACAACTTTTCATACAGACAATGCATATATAGTGATTTTATTTTCTCGCTGTCACCTACTTTTACATCTCTATTTCTCAGCTGCTGTATTGTCATGCAACCAGCGTAGTTCCGACTGACGTATTTAATATAAATGTATGTTTTACAGAAACTGTAATTTCTACGTTCTCTACTTGGATACCGACTCTGTTACGTAAATATTTTACTGATCCACAACAATACAGGTTCTATAATTGTAAAAGTGTTTCGTTGGCTTTTAGGGACGCTCTGAAAGTATTTTTATGAGGGCCATTCGTTTATCTGTCATGCCCAGTCAACTTTCCAATGAATAAACGCGTCAAGCTGATTTTTTAACAAAAACTCGACCTCAAGCTTCACTGTGAAAACATAAAGGAATTCCAAACCAAAAACATGAAGTGAGACAAATGGGGTCCACACATCCAACTTCCTAGTATGGCATACATATTAATATTATTATAATATTGATTGCAGTTGAAAACAATAGTTAATAAAAAGGTTTCAACCAAGTATAAGATTTCATAAAGTATTTTAAAATTTGAAATAATAAATTCGTACGCCAATAAAAATATTTATATAATTTGTAGTAATTCATTATGAAAATATGCCTAATCCTGGATATGAGATATAATTGTTCATGTATTTATTAACTGTTGTTTAAAATATGCCTACAACATATAAACACTTGTAATTAGCACTAGAATTAACTCCTATAAACGCGAGTGTACCTAAGTCCACGAATAACAAAATAATTAGCGCAAAACAGCTGGTACTTTAACAACTATTAATTTTAAGTTTTTTATTTTAAGTATTGTGTTGTTTCTATAGGAATTTGTTCCGTCATGCCTGCTTCCTGACATGTATGGATGCGCGTGGTGTGTCTTTTGCTATTGGTCTGAATCACTGTCATTTTAATACAATTAACTATACAAAATTGAGCTCCAAATTTACAAATATAGTCCTACTGAAGATAAGTGAACAATAATATAGTTTTGCCTAAATAACTGTACTTTATATTTTCGGGGTTAAAATCGTTGTTTAAAATATATTAACTTTTGTTTGAGAAAACGTTTACTGCGGCACTGTATTCTATCCTGTCTGCTTCCTGAGGCAGAATTGTTGTTATACTTTTAAGAAGAATTAATCGAGCAATACAACAATGCGCATGCGCTATACGCTGTTGTACACCATGAATATTTGGGGATAAATAATAGCCCTGCAACTAATAATTAATAATATGCTCTATACATTTACAACGACAAAGACTCAGTTAGATATAGTTTGTTGTTTGTAGGTCTAAGTAATTTCTGCTGATGAACAAAGTAAGCAAACAACATTTAAAATAAATAAAAATGTTTCTAAGCCCAAAAAAGTCATATAACCTATATTAGTTCTATTAGACATTTCACTATTTTTATAATCTGTATCAAATTAATCTGATTATTTACTTGATCTTAATAGCTATATAATCAGGGTTAGAATAGTATGGTTTTAAATAAAATACCATGAATGAAGAGATCGTGAGTAACTGCACAGAAAGATTGGAATAGTACATTATGATAGAGGCTCAAGTACACTGGCATTTTTTAAACCAAAAGTGGTAATTTCCTTAATTCAGTGCGTTCACTTACGTTAAGTTTCAGGCAAGTAAAGCTGAACACAAAACTAAAGTTCATCAACTGTGACACACACAGATACAGACGGATTACCCAGTGGTTCTAAAAGTGTACCCAGTTCCTTTTAAAGTTGCAGAACTAATTAAATTCAAACGAGTTTAAAATAAATCCTTAAAACAATTTTTCAGAAAACCTAGGTATTAAAGAAAATATTTGGAACACAAATAATTCAGAATCTAAAAATGTTTCAAACACAAACGGTATATATACTCGTATTTCAGAGAAAAGGAATTTCAATAATTCCACCCTGAAGACATAGATTTTTTTTCAGTACTAACATCCGTAATTCGACACGCTTCAATTCCATTGTCTTACTATTACCGAATGTACTGGATGGATGATTTTGTTTTGTACACAACGCCATGTCAGTTTTCATGGTACACTTATCAATCTCTCTCAGATTTGTAAAACACTTAATTTGAACTATTTATAAACTAAAGCCACGCCTACTTTTGTATACGGGAATAAATATTAGCTTAGTCTTAGGTTAAATTATAATTAGTCATAATTTGTTCATTGTAGCTCGTGTAAACTGAAGATGACAAATTTTTCATTGAAACGCGTATGATTATTAACGTATGTGTGTGAAAATTAGTGTTATTATTCCTGAATAGTTCCTTCTTACTCGGCAAGCTGAAAAGTAATTGATACAATTTTATGACAAACATAAATCACACATAACTCGGTCTTAATTTGGAATTCGAAATAAGGTAAACATATCACAAATACACAAAAAATCAGACCTAATTTTAAAGTCAGGCAGATGCGATTAGGCCATTCAGTTCGCAGTTTTACGAAACGTTAGCAAAAACGAATAAAGAAACTAAATAAATATACTACTTCTTCAAGAGGGAAACATAAGAAGACTCAAAAGTTTTGAGTTGCCTGAATAGTCAGCATAAATGCGGAATTCATCAAACGAACACTTCATGTAGAGGACATAGTGGTGCAATATTGTTAACCTTGCTAGATTCAAACTTTGTTAGTCAAAACATGACTAGTTCTTTGTTTAAAATTTTATTTGTTAATGTCTGAATAAAATAATAATTTTAAAAAATATAATATTTTTGTGTTTACTGTGTTGCTATAGGATTCCGGGTTGAACAAACCAATTATTACAAACAACTTAACTATTTATTCATTCATCCGATTTGGTTGACAGTTAATCATTCCCGATAGGGAATCAAAAGGGCTATAAAAAAGGTATCTTGACATTTTTTGTTAAAATGTACGGGTTTTGAGTAATTTAAGATTAAAACTTTCAAACAGCTCACACTAATTGAAACGCATGATTGGATATAATCGATTATGTTTCTTGAGATATATCACTGTTAGATTAAACTTCATGTCAAGTTTGTATTCAATCCGTCAAATATTTCTCTGTTTGACGTAACATACAGTCAAACATACAGTATATGAATTATTTTCTAAAAAAAAATGGCGGATATATGGAAACGAAACGTTTTCGGGCCTACATGAACTTTTTTCTTATTTTTGACATTGCCGTACAGTTATGAATCACCTAGTACATATTTAACACAAAGCTACAGATTTTTAGCGTAAACAGCAGATCCTTATTATAATAAAGCCTCTTACAAGTTTAAACTAAAGCAAACATAACAGGAGTTACATAAAAACAAAGTATAATAAAAGCAAC
>JAGFPH010000009.1:2116593-2127114 GCA_018207615.1 Philaenus spumarius | reverse complement strand
AGAAGAACCAACACATGTTTCTTGAAAGTATTTACATTCATTACAATAGCAACCAATAAAATAAAATAACAGGTAAAACAGTTGATTCTAATGTATAATCTTTAATAATTTTAGGTTAGGGTTAGACTGATTCACAAACACATGTTTCTTGAATGTATTTACATTCGTTACCATAGTAACCAATTGAATAAAATATGAGATAAACAGTTGATTCAGATGTCCAGCTTAATAATACAAAATATTTTCCATAATATATTTTATATTCATCAGAATATCGCCACTTACACTTCTCCCGTGTGGTCTTAAGCACACATTTTTTTTATTTACGGGGTACAATAAAATCCTTAGTCCCTCAAAATTAAATTAACATCAATTCAAAAATCTTTTATATTTTCAGGATCAAATCTTTGTACATGTTTTGACTGAATAAATTACTGCTAAATAATACAAACTAAATAATTATTGATTTCTTGACATAAAAATAATGATGTCTTAATTTAGAATTATAAATTATTTCATCTTCATACAGTAGCAATTAAAAAAACATATTGGTATCCTAAACATTGACTATTTGTGATTTTCATCTATTATTTAAAACATATGCTGGGGTTGCGGTTAAGCTAATTTAGCAGCTAAAACATACCATATAAAATCACTACCTGTAGATAAACATATAATCAAACGAAACAAACATTTCAATAACACAGTATTTATAAATATTACCGTGCTCGAAATTTAATAAGCGCCAACATGAATTACCTACCCATCCTTCCAAAATTGTACCCGTCTTCACCATGGCAATAAATTAACCATAAGACCGGTGAGTTTTAAAAATACGTTGTAGGCGATCATTGTGAGTACGCAACACATTCTCACGTGTTTATCTGTAACTACAAAAAATTTATCTGTAACGGGGGCACGATGTGACAAAGACGCCACTGGATGTCTTCGCTGGGAGAAGCTTCTTCGCGTGAATTGTTTAGATTGTCTGGAAGTTGAGATTGTAAGAGAGATGTTCGCTTGCTATACTGACACCCATCCGCATTCCCGACTTTGAACGCCTACTTGACAAGTCTACAGTAGCACTTCCAGGTATTCAAATTTTAAACCAAAGCAGTGACATGAGAGCACTCTATAGTGAGTATTTGTAACTAAGATACAAAATGCAACTTTAAGATTGTCGACTAAATAAATCAATATTTTTCTTGTTGGCCCTAAAAACAGCTGTGTTATATTATTTTAATTTTAGATCGTACAGTGATGTAACAAAGACGTCAGAAGATATCTAAGATCGACCGGAGACGCTTCTTCGCGCGAAGAGTTTAGATTATAAGGTAGATGCTGTTCACTACAATTTTGTCCTGATGACTTCCAGGCGCGTTTATGCAATGTTGATACATACTATTAGTTTGGGTTTCGCATACTCAGCTCCGTTAGTTACAACGGCATACAAAATAAATTGGCATATACATTTTATGTATAAACCGATTTAAACGAAACAAACACTAAATGTTAGCCCTTTCTCAATGCATCACTTAAAACCACCCCCTAATTTGGTTCAGCCATTTTGGAGATTAGTGTTGTGCACAAAGTCACTGACAAACAATTTAATGACACCCTTAAAAACCAAGTTAAAAAATCTTTACTAAAGTGCGCTGAAAATAAATTGTTTAGGCGTGGAGATTCGCAGTAAGAAAGTTTTGTTTTTAGAACTAGAAGTCAACCTGTAATTCAATAATAGATAAATTTAAAAAATTAAAAATCAAGAACGGCTGAACAGATTTTCTTTAATTATAGCTAAGAACACCTTTCAAACAAAAAAACTAAATCAAAATCGGTTCAATCGTTTGGGAACTACAGACAGATACACAGACATACGCGTTAAACTTATAACACCGCTCTGATTGCGACGGGGATTATAATAATACTGAAACAGTTTTAGTGTTTCCTGAAATAATACGAGTTTTTGACCTTTGATTGGTCTATACATACTTGGTATTCTGTGAGTACTGTTGTTGGTGAGTCGGGCCAGAAGGGATCAAAGTATAGTTATAACCAAATGCAATAACCATCTGAAATCACCAATTCATATACACAATCAAAGTTGTGTAGATAGGATTATCAGGATCGCTCCGCTGATGGGCTAGGAACCGAGGTTAGTAAAGGATTACACAACTTACCCTGATTAAATTATCAGGATTATGAAGGCTTACACTTAGGCAGATGCTTTATTGTAAGATCATTATAGCTTGCCCGTAACATTGAGACACCACATAGAGAGGGTTCATTACTTCATAGGCATATTCCTGTCATCAAAATAATTAATAAGTTTATCTTTAAAAAATGGGCGCGTGTATTTATGTATGCGCTTAGAAGTAATACTCCTTCGGGGTGATTAAAAACAATTAAATAATTAACCTAGAAGCATTTAATAAATATTTATAATAAATCATATAAACTGTTTTCATACAACTTAAAGCTAAAACAAATATTATCTATACTTAATATTATAAAGTGGTAAAGTTTGCTTTTTTGTTTGTTTGTATGTAGGGAGTAATCTCTCGAACTAATGAACCGATTGAAAAAATAGTTTTACTAATAAAAAGCTACACTATACGTAAATAACATAGGCTATAATTCATTTTGATAAACACATATTTTTAATTTCAATATTTGTAAATTTAGTCGGAAAAATTCTTAGATTAGGCCTAGACTGATAAATCAACATCTATTTAAATTTATTACCATAGCAACCAATTGAATAAAATAACAGATATAACAGCTGTTTGCTGTAATATTCCCATTAACAGTTAATTTCAAACTTTGTACTGTATTTCTAACTTTTAGGTTAAGTTTTTTTTTAAAGTGTAGACCTGAGCCTTGCTGGTTCTTTTAACCTTTATTAAAAGTGCTGTTATAAAATATACGAAATAATTTGATTTGAACATTTAACATTATTTACCGTCTTAGCTTTGGGGTTATTATTAATCCTACTAATTTATTATAAAGAAAACATAACATGATTACGTGTATAGAAGGTTCCCTGAGCCTATGTTACTCAGGGTTAGTGTAGCTTTTTATTAGTAAGACTATTTTTTCAATCAGTTCAGTAGTTCCAGAGATTACCCTCTACATGCAAACAAACAAACAATACCTCTTTATAATATTAAGTATAGATTTGTTCTTTATTTTAAACATTTTCGTGTTTTTATTAAAGTTATTATCGAATTTCCATGGAAAAGATGAGCTATTGCAGTGATTCTTATGGTGAGAATCGGTCATGAGAATCGGTCATTAGTCGTCAATGAGCACAGATCATTTTCCCCAGAACATGTTTTGAGGTGTCCTGAAAAACGTTAAATATATATATATATATACTAGCAGGTACCCGTGGCTTTACACACAGTCCAAAGTTTCGCCGCATACTAATAAATGTTTACCGTTTTAGGGGTTGTTATTACATTTTCACCTCTTAGCAGCACGCTATAAAATGAAAAAAGATTTACATGGTATATAAACTGTATTGTAAGAAATAAATGTACCAATGTCCAGCTCTCTAGCTTAATGGGAAGTATAATAATTAATTTGTATTGTTTTAGAGGTTGCTACATTTTCCCTCTTTAGCGGTACACTAACAAAAAAAATATGGTTTACTTTTTATATATAACTTGTAAGAAATAATTGTGCAAATTTTCAGCTCTCTAGTCTTAATGGAAGTATAATAAATATTTATTGTTTTAGGGGTTGTTTCAACCCATAAATCTAAATGAATTTTAGCCTATGTCTCATTCCAGGTCATGATCTATATGTGTGCTACATTTCATTAAAATCCATCCAGTAGTTTTTACGTGATTGAGTAACACACACACAGACAGACACCATTAGATTTTTATATAATAATATATGTATATAAAAGTTCTTACACGATTTGAACGAAATTTGGTACACACTTTGGTTTTCTAATTCGCTGAGACTAATTCGTTAGCCAAAAAAATACAACAACCAACTTTTTTGACCATAAATAAACATTTTTTTAACCCTTTTTTTGGGTTTTATCTACACAAATAAATATCGGAGATTTTCTTCGTATTTTTTTTCACTCAACAATAGATAAAACGTAAAATAGGTAAAATAAAATAATCCGGTTCAAATCCACATGGGGGTTGTTGATTTTACCCAGGGGCAGCTTGTGATTGCGAAGCGAGTTTGTCATAATCCGATGTAGCTAAGTCGAGGTGCTAACTCTCAAAGCGAGTTTTGCGCTGCGTGACCCTGAGCTAGAGGCTAAGGTGAAAACAATTCTACCAATATATTCAGCAACTTCGTCGGTAGACCAATCTAACAAATAGTCCGTTGAAACTGTAAAACATACATTTTATTTTGGAAATATCTTCTAGATCGAATTATTTTTCCTGTACTATGTGTTTCTTTTTTAAAGAGTTTATTGTTATTTGTGTTTTGTTTTATGCTTACGATTTAGTGTATTTATTGTAATCATGCATGTAGAAATTTCCATTATATATATGAGTTAAGTAGAAGTATAAAGACGTTGAATCATTCAATCAGTCTCTCGCTCACACACTTAACTGTCCCATATCATAATTTAATGTACAAAAAACAAGGAGTTAGTTACTAACTTCAAAGTGGTATATATTTTATGCTCGACGATTGTCAAGACATGTAGGCATTTTGTCGTTTAGTATTGTATCGACTTATGTACTCGGTTTTACTAAGGGGGCTACATACTGCAGCGACCATTGCACAAAATGTAAAAGCTATGACAATCTGCATATACAAGCGGTATATATAATTAAAGCCATGCCTTTGTGTAATCCACCTTTTTAACGGCCGATTAAACCACAGCATTTGGTTTATCCATGTACAGTCTAATTTCCTGCAGTTGTTTTAGCAGTATTCCATTAAACTAACAATTAATTAATTGTTGTTTTGTGTTTAATTAGTAAAACATTTCTGAAATGTTGAAAAGTCGAATTTAAATAATTATAGCACGCGGCTAAACTGATTACGTGATTTAAACGAATTATCGAAATTAAGTTTATATATGTTTTAGGGTTTCAACCTACTATACTCACGAAGGCGCTGAATAGCCGCCTTCGTGTAGGAAAAATATTAACGTAATTCGTTCGCATCTCAGCCTACAATCCCGGTTCACCCTAAGCTTCGTTTCACTTACAGCGGAAAACACGCGTTCCTATTTTGCACCGCGACCGTTCGGCCTCGGATTGTGGACTGCTTTGCGAGTTTTCATCCTGGCCATTAGAAGGTGCCACCACTACAAAATCATTTACGTGGAACCTGGCACTTACATGATATTTTACCTACGTTTTGATCGATTCTGGAGGGACGATTTAATTTAAGGTCATGTAAAAAACGAATGTGCAGAATAATCTCCTATATTTATTTGTTTAATAAAACCCCAAAAAATTTAATTCTGTTATTGAATTTATTTGGATAACTAACTCGCCCGAGAAGCAGCTTAAAACCCAATTTCTGTGCCAAATTTGGACCTAATCGGACGTTAAAATGCGGTCGTTAAAGTTTGAACTCATATAAGCAACATATAATTTTTAATAGCACTCCAAAACGTGATTGGTGCTCATTTACTACTCCCCGGACCTGAGACCTCACCATAAGAATCACGGAAGTAGGCTATTCCTGACGATCTTTCGTGTTTTTACCAAGGTTTTTCATTAATACTGGAGATACAGTTCTGGTACCTGTTTAATTCATTGTTTCAAGTTAAACACAACGTAAATCCGCTGAATTCGCCCATTCATTTTTACTCTGCAATTTTAGTAAAATTTAATTCACACTTTGGAGCGAAAATCACGTTTACAAAAACAGTAGTCAAAACTCTTTAAAGAAGAGTTATTGGGCCTTTTTGTAGTTATAGTTCTTCGTATAAAAAGTATGATTTGCGCGCTTAGGGGACATTCAACTGACATATATCGTACATTGCGAACTATATCGCGCTTTATGCGGCATTGGTTGTTTTTAGTATAGTTTAGTGCGTATATCGTATTTTCAACAACACTCGACCCCCCTCCCCCTCCCAAAAAAAGAAAGAAAAATAATAGCAATCCATGTTATACACTGGTTATAGTTACTGAAAGTGTTTAGTGTTTAAGAATGAGCTTGGATTTTACTTTTATATTTATGGTGGCTCGTAACCCAGACATAAGGGACGTTTTCTTTTCTCCTGTACAGGTGCATGATCTCTGATGATTTGTTTTATGTGCGTGTGTTAAGAGCCTTGGGCTCTGTGCCTGAGTGAGTTTCTTAGCTTTAGGATGAAGTTTCGACTGTGGGGATTTTGTACCCTTGAGAGATGGTTACTCTCGATACGTACCTGGAGCGTTTGTGATTCAACAGAGAGTTTTATTTTGGAAGGACTCCAATCTTTTCTTCCAAGCAACAGGCAGAAGAGAATACGAACCTGGAAATGCTAAATTCGTACGTGAGTACTGGGCGGATGCATGTCTTGTACATGAAGAGCCTGATTCGAAAAATCTTTAGAATAAACTTCCTATATCTAATATAATATATGTATTTTTAGTCCCCACTGGACGATGCAATTGCAGTGGACATATTTAAAAAATGACGTTAAATAATTTCTATTCTTTACTTTATAAATAACTAGGGAAAACCCTGAGCAACTTTTAGGTTAGGTTTTTATTAAAGTGTAGACCTAAGCCTTGCTGGTTCTTTTAACGTTTATTATAACTGCTATTATAAAATATACGAAATAATTTGATTTGAACATTTAACATTATTTACAATCTTAACTTAGGGGTTATTATTAATCCTACACCTTTATTATAAAGAAAACATAACATGATTATGTGTATAGAAGGTTCCAACGGTGTTGGCGTGATGAGCACGCAGGGGTTACCCCTAGTCACAAACAAACATATACTTTTAAAAACATTCTAAAAATTCGTTTCATAAGTTTAAGTATAATTCTTAAAAGAATAAACTATGCACTTAAAAACAACATTCATATGTCATAGAATAGCTCATGTCTGTAATCATATGAAATGCAGCTTTAACGATTTTGCGAATTGAGCACGGCTATTAATTATTTTGAGGGGATTGGGTAACGAATTCCACTGCGACATGATAATACATCACAATTCTGTGTTTGGAAATTATTATCATTGCCACTCCGTTCTTGCAATTTTTGAACTTATATCTGAGGTAAAAACAAACTTAATTGCAGCATTCAATGCATTTAAAGGGCTCTGCCTATGCTCGCTTCGCTCAAAAACCCCGGTGGTTACCCACTCCAAAGCCAATGCAAACACTGTATACTCCGATATTTTCAATGAAAATTAAGTGATGGCATAGCTAATGTAAGACACAGATCAAAATAAACACGATCAACCCCAATTATTTGAATTTCGGCATTCGTTGTAAATTCACTACTAATATTTAAATAATCAATAATTAACATTTTAAACGAATTTTGATATTACTAATTCAAGGAAACAATATGTAACACCTGGCGTTTGAATTAAAATACAGTAAACCTTTTGTTTGATTTTACTTAATCAAAAAAAAAAAACTGTTGTAAAGAATAATTACCTGATTCTAATTTTGCCAAATTAGTTGCATATAAACACGTTTGGTTCGTTGTAGGCCTAACCTAAAATTATGTTAAGTTTTTTTATCAAAATCAGATGTTTTATTTAGAATACGTAATAACAGACGTTTGATTTGAATTATAATACGTAAGCTTTGGTTTGTGTTTGCTTTTAGTTTGTAAAACTACACTACAAACTAAAAAATCTGATGGTTGTAAAAAATAATAAACAGATTCTAAATTTTCTAATTTTGTTGCTAAGGTAATGAATGTAAATGTTATCAACAAACATGTATTTCTGGTGGGTTCAGAAGTTTAGGTGGGAGGACGAATTATTTTTCCTTTTGATTGATGTTTCTTTTATTTATTACTAGCTGGGTGACCGTGCTACGGGTTAAGCTCGATAACAAAAAATATAAATTTCAAAGGCATCCCGTATACTCTTTGTTAATACGCTATTTACACTATGTACTACTTTCTCAGTTTAAGTTTATAAAATATTCATCTTTTAGTTTTGTTAATACCTGTCTTTATATGCTTATTTAAAGAACCTCATTTCTAACGCTTTTTACTTTTTAATAACCTTAAACGCAAAATATTTTAAAATCCCGTCTTATTGCACATCTAAAGCATAAGGGGAACCACTATGTTAAGTCTCAAGTTAATATCATCAGAGAGTCAGTGGTATTTCGATTTTATATGTATCTGTTATAAGACTGGAAGTGAACCCCGTACTTTCAAAATTCGTATGCTTTAAAAACTAGATTTTGCAAAACCCTTTCTTAAGGGCCCTGTAAACGATCAAATGTTTTGTCAACGTGTTTGATCTTTTGCAGCTTTGTTTGACGCGTTTGACAAAAAATCTACGTGTTTGATGGAAATCTGTATTGACAGCGTGTTTGACAAACAAATTTGAAGGTATGCTGCAGTTTTTTTCAAACAATATCTCAGTTGCCGTCTTGTAATCATGGAGGATGCGTCGCCTACTAATGATGATGTAGAGAACAATATTACCGAAAAAGAGTTTACTTTGCATTTTATATCTATGTATTTTTATGGTCACATGCAGATATTATGAAAAATAAAATCCAAAGAATATATAGACAAGAATAAAAGAATCGTGACAATAAAAAAATGACAGGTAAATTTGACAAAATTTGTTTGATCGTTTGTTTTGACGTAAAGTTTGACAAACAAATTTGATCGTTTACAGAGCCCTTTAGTGTTCATCTGCGGACCCATAAGAATATAAATCTACATTTTCGTATTTGTATCTTAAGTAGTTTTCGCTCTACGTTGATTCTATGTCAGTCAGTCATTCAGTCAAGAAAAAGAATATTATATACATATAATTGAATATTTAAAACAAAGTATTAGCTTCTTGATTAGCTTTTTGATGATTTAACAAAAGTTATAATAAAGTTTATAATTTTTTTCTTGTTTGTATTCTGGATGGTCCCGGTAGTAATAATAGGTCTCAAAGTTGGGTTATAATTTTTTAAAGAATGTATAATAGTCCTTATTAAACATAGGCTTGGTTCTTGTAATTTAGATTGTTGTCCCTGCCATCTATAAAGTAAAATAAATAATACCTGAAATGGTAATTAAGTACAAGATGATACATTTGTATAACAATAAAGAAACTTAAATCGCAAAATTATGAACTACAAGTTATTAATTCAAATTTAAGTTTAATTTACTTTCTGAATTCAGACAAGAAACAAACACAGGGCGTATAAGGCATACAAAGTGTTTCTTAAAACCGATGGGCAATTAATGAATGATTTTGATTATAACGATCGATTATAGTTACAAAGAACGTATCATTAAATCGTTTATGGAGATTGTTCACAAATATTTATAAGAGATGTTCATAAAAGAGTTCTGTACTTACTGGATAAGATAGTAAAAGTACTCACTGTGGTTAAATTTTTAGCTGAGTTGATTGTAGGTTTTTATTTTTGAATTTGATGATCAAATTGGTGTTTCGTGATATTGTATTATTAGCATCTTTCTGAAGAAAGATACTGGTCACGTATTTGAAGATTGGATTTGGTACTTAAGTAGTTAGTATTTTTGTTCGACACCAGAATCACTAGAATTACCAGAATTACTGAGCTGAAGTATTGCGTTTTGAGTGTTGATGGTTTGGTTTATATCTGAGATCTATGAACTGATGGAGTGATTTTTATTTCCTTGCATTTATTAGCAAGTTTTACAGGCTTCCTGTTTTATTTCTAACTAAAATAAGAATATAAAATGTAGCTTTTTTTCAACTGTTGTCGAAACTAGTGGTTCATCTTCTCCACAGAGGTTGTGTAGATTTCTGTATGGTTTCCATATCCAGAACAGATTCTGGTCGTTTACTGTTTTTTTGTTGTTTTTTTTCCATACAATTAATGGTATGTATGGGATGATTTGGGTGATGAAAGATATACATTTTTTTAGTGGTAGTGAGGTTAATTTCCTAGCTGGAAATTTATATTGAAATTTCGTACCGTTTCAGGGTTCTCCTAAACATCAACCTAACCTAAAAATCAGCTCAAAGAGTGAAATGAACTGTTAGTGAAACAGCCTATGAGAAGTAGACCAACAAAATACTCCCTTCTATTATTTTTTCCTATACTGAGAACTGATAAGTTTTATTATTATTGATTATTAGAAACCATTATTTGCCATAATTTGTGTGTTAAAATCAATACACGATTTCGGTAATATGAATCAATTCCCGTTATCAAGTAACTGAAACGTAATGGAACATAACCTAGAAATCTAGGCCTATGATAAAGGAAACAATTTAAAACTAAAATATACCACTAAAATTAAACATCTACGTAGTTATATCTCAGAGCTGAAACTGTGAAGGCAACTGGAGTCAGAACAACAACTTGGGTTTATATTCCCGCAACGTCGTGTAT
>JAGFPH010000009.1:2049229-2116583 GCA_018207615.1 Philaenus spumarius | reverse complement strand
CGTGTATTGAGCTGAAACTGATAAGGCAACAAAACCACAAACACACACCTGATGGCAAACATGTTGACAGACCGGACATATTCCCGCAACGTCGTGAATTAATTTTAACACACATATGTTATCTATATATATAAAAGGCAAAGCCCTCACTCACTCATCATCACTAATTCTCCCACTTCCCATGAAACTAGAGAGATGAAATTTGGCATGTGTATACTTTGTGATGTAAATAGGAAAACTAAAGAAATTTAATTTTGATATTCAAATTTTTAGGGGTAGTTTTGGGGGTTTAGGTGTAGTTTTGACTGATCACAGTTTCTCAAAAACCATACCACCTAGGGACTTTAAATTTGGTACAAATATTGCTCATAGGCACTAGAGGCAAACGAAGAACGGATTTAAAAATATTTGGCCTGTAAGGGTTGTAATAACCCCTAAATCAATAAATATTGTTTGTTATATATCTCAAAAACCTTACCTCCTAGGAATGTGAAATTTGGTACACATATTGCTTATAGGCACTAGAGGTACATTAAGAACGGATTTTAAAATATTTGGCCTGTAAGGGTTGCAACAACCCCTAAAACAATAAATATTGTTTGTTATATATCTCAAAAACCTTACCTGCTAGGAATGTGAAATTTGGTAAATGTATTTGCCACAGGAGCAAGAGGTGAACTAAGAAAGAATTTTAAAATAATTGGTCTGTAAGGGTTGAAACAACCCCTAAAACAATAAACATATTTGTTATATATCTCAAAAGTCCTACCTCCTAATAACGTGAAATTTGAGACGCATATTGCTCAAATTATCTAGAGGAGCACTAAGAAAGAATTTTATAGTATTTGAAATTTAAGGGTTGAAACATACCCTAAAAAGTATTGTTTGTTATAATTTCTTTAAAGCTAGAAACTAAAATGTTGTACATTTATTTCTTACACGATACATATATACAAAGTAAAACCTGTTTTAAATTTTGTGACGTTCTGCTAAAGGGTGAAAATGTAATAACAACCCCTAAAACTATAAATATTAATTGAATACCGCCTAATAACGTGAAATTTGTTACGCATATTGCTCATAGGAGCTAGAGTCGAACTAAGAAAGAATATTAAAATAATTTTCCTTTAAGGGTTGAAACAACTCCTAAAACAATAAATATTGTTTGTTAAACTTTCCTTAAAGCTAGAAGGCTGAAATTTTTTACATTTATTTCTTACAAGATACATATAAAAAAATAAACCAGTTTTTTTTAAACAACCCCTAAAACAATAAATATTGTTTGTTACATAAAATATGTCTAACACCATACCGCCTTGGAACGTGAAATTTGGTACACATGTTGCTTATAGGCGTTAGAAGAGCGCCAAAATAAAGGATTTTTAAATATTTTCCATTTAATGGTTGAAACAACCCCTAAACAATAAATAGTGTTTGTTATACTTTCCTTAAAGCTAGAAAGCAGAAATTTTGTACATTTATTTCTTACACGATACATATAAAAAGTAAACCAGTTTTACATTTCGTTACATGCTACTATTGGATGAAAATGTGATACAACCCCTAAAAACAATATATATTCATTTTTATACTTTCTTTAAAGCTAGAGAGCTGAAATTTTGTAAATATTTCTTACAATATACACAACACACAGATAAATAATCCAGTTTCAAATTTTATAAAGTTCTGTTAATGGGTGGAAATTTAGTAACAACCCCTTAAACAATCAATATTTATTTTTATACTTTGCTTAAAGCTAGAAAGCTGAAATTTTTTACATTTATTTCTTACAAAAGATACATATAAAAAAATAAACCAGTTTTACATTTAATCACGTTCTGCTAAGAGGTGAACATTTAATAACAACCCCTATAACTGAAAATATTAATTTAATACCGCCAAGGAACGTGAATTTTGGTACACATATTGCTCATAGGTACTAGAGGCGCACTAAGATAGGATTTTAAAATATTTAGCCTTTAAGGGTTGAAACATCCCCTAATACAATAAATATTGTTTTTTTACTTTCCATAAAGCTGAAATTTTGCACATTTTTTTCTTGCAAAACACATATATAGAGTAAATGTGAAGAGAAGAGTTTTACATTTTGTTACGTACTGCTAGAGGTGAAAATGTGATATCAACCCCTAAACATAATAAATATTTACTTTATTTTTATTCTTTCCTTGAAGCTAGAGAGCTGAAATTTTGTACATTTATTTCTTACAAGATACATATAAAAAATAAACCAGTTTTACATTTTGTTACGTGCTGCTAAGGATTGAAAAAGTAATAACAACCCCTAAAAACAGTAAATATTAATTGATATTATTTCCTTAAAGCTAGAGAGCTGAAATTTGGCACTTATAATTTTATGAAAATATTTTGAACGTAAGCTGATCAAAACTAACCCGATCTATGCATTTGCATATTAAAGACGTGTCTGGGTGATCTGTAAACATCCAGCTAAGACTGTGATTTACCAGTCTGTAGATTTAGTAGTTGAAAAATAAGACGCTCTTTACTCTGCATTTTTTATTGATTTAATTTACTTTTTTACTTTTTTTATATATTTTTTTTTATTGATTTAATTTATTCAACACACAAACAGTGACGATTTACGGGCAACCAGTGAACAATAAGTACCAAACTAATTGAAAATACATGTTATAATTCATTTTCGTGAAATATTAGATGAAAGAAAATGAGAGAAAAGTATTACAATTAATAATGAATCATAATGATAATGACGTAGCAAAAAAACAAATTCCCTGTAGCGAAGCAAGGGTTTTCAGCTAGTTAATCAATAAAACAAAATTTTAACATCCACCATTAATAAATTACAACTTCAAACGCAGACGTAATAGGTTGTAAAGAGTTTTCGACTCTCAAACTTTGCCAATATCCCACACCGTATCTTGCAAGTATTTGCGGTATTCTTTTATTGTACATTCCTGAATTTACCCTCACATGATCACACATTTCTCAGTTTAGGGGGATTGTATTTCCCACACGATGTGGTGATATTAAGCAAACAAAACTGTCGAAGTGGAATTATGTTCTGCTGTGTCGTGAAATATGTTTAACAAAAAAAAAAAAAAAAACTGTAGTTGCGTTTACGAATTACAGATTGTTGGGTTATTTATCCATCTATAACATAATAATTGCAAGTCTAATCAAATTAATACTATTAATGTATGTATGGTCATAACCAATTACTATTAATATATAATATATTAAATCCACTGCTTGCCTTAGCAATTTTTAAAACTAGCAATTGTTTACAGCTGTTTCGCCTATATATCAGGCATCATCAGAACTTAAAACTTAAAAACGCTTGTCACATTAGACTTATTAACTAACACTTATTAGTATGATTTATAAAACACATTTAACAAATAAATAAAACGTACATTTAGAAGACTTAATACAATTTTTAATGGCACATTTTGTGACCGTCCGCTCTTGTGCTTTCATTCCAACTGATGGACTGATTATTCAGGTTGATAAGTCAGTGGCTATGGGTGGAGACATTTTATCTATCGATTTAAACATTAAATTGGTTTAGAACTGTGATTATAAGTAACTATTGAGCTCGTCTTGTGAGAAAGTAATTGGATAAAATAAAACCTGAACACAAAATCTCACAACAAATACGTTTACTAACTTCAAACGTTACTGCTACAGTTTGGTTACTGTAGCCCATGCATCACTGAGGATGACGACATTGTCGTTGAAGTCAGTAAACGTATTTGTTGTGAGATTTTGTGTTCAGGTATTATTTTATCTTGGAACTGTGTTTGGTCATTCAGTAAATTCCCTTTGTAATTCTTGTATATCTGGTAGGCATCTAAAGTGTTTAATTTATTACCCTTGTTACAGAAGTTCACTATTTCCATGTTGATGTTCGTGTAGGCATAAGAATGATTCTCGTTTATTGAAATGCTCAGCAAAGATAGATTTGGTGGCGATCCAAAGAACATATACCATCCAGTTCAAAATTAAATGCCAAGTTGTGTGCCAAGTTTCATTATAATCCGTTCCGTGGTATTGAATGGTATTTGGCTTCTATATGTAGAGAGATTTACGAGATCTGACTCACCCAACACAAAATCTAAGGAACCACAATACCAAAAATTTCCTAAAATTTGATTTTGGAAGTGCTCGTTAAGAAAGTATTTTTGAAAAATGAATGTTTGACCGCTAAAATTGAAAAATCATCTTTAAAAAGCTTACATGCCGGTTTAAAGGTGTTACAATAATTATTTAACAACAGCTGTTTATTCGTCCTAATCTAAATATTGCCCATCAACTTAAGATAATGTATTTTGTTATATGTTCAAGTCAAGAAAGGATGCATGTGATTTTATCTATTTATTTGTATGTTAATTTATAAAAGTCTGAGTGTTTGTGTATGTATTTACCGAAGCAATTACGTGTAGTAAATTAATTTTTTGACTTAATTTCGTAAGAAGCCTGCCAAAATATACCCCCGTAAGGGTAGTCGTATTATTTTATAAGTTAAGTAAATAAGGTAAACAAAATTATTTTGTATTGATTTAAGTTTTATTATATTTTGTATTTAGTTTTTTTTTCACACTCTAACCATCAGATATTGGAAAAAACGGAAAGGTATTTCAAAGTTAAGTTTTAGTTAATGTAAACTAATATTAGAAACAGGTAAACAATTTTTTGTTTGATTGCATGTATTACTGAACCGATTAAGAAAATATTTTTACTAATAAAAAGCTACACTAACCCTAAATAACATAGGCTATAATTCATTTTGATAAAAACACTTTTATTTCAATATTTGTAAATTTAGTCGGAAAAAATCTTAGATTAGGCCTAGTCTGATGAAGCAAAATAGATGTGTTTACATTTATTACCATAGCAACCAATTGAATAAAATAACAGATAAAAGAGCTATTTGTTCCAATATTTCCATTAACACCTGATTTCAAACTTTGAAGCAATTATTTGTATTTATAACTTTTAGGTTAGGGTGTTTTATTAAAGTTTAGAATGAACCTTGCTGGTTCTCTTAACCTTTATTATAACTGCTGTTATAAAATATACGAATTAATTTTATTTGAACATTCAAACTTATTTACCGCCTTATCTTTAGGGTTATTATTAATCCTACACCTTTATTATAAAGAAAACATAACATGATTATGTGTATATAAGATTCAAATATACATTCCCTGCGGAGCACGCACGGGTTTCCCCTAGTAACAAATATACCAATACAAATTCCCATAATCTGCAAAAATGTTAAATGTTTCATTTTGTCGCTCCAAATGTGATAAACAATACAAAACGTAAATGCCTTCAGACATTAGATATTAGTTTATAGTAACTTTTTATTTACAACAGCTGATTTATTATCAGTTTATTATGACGTGCTTTTAATAATTAGTCATCGGATCAAAGTTTTGACTTAATTTCCAGTACAGTAAAAAACAAATAAGTGCAACCTTTCGATATTTCCGTTAAATTTTTATTGACTGTAAATAAGAGGAGGAAAACATACATATATATTGCTAATATCTATCTATATATATATCACTATATATAATACGTGAAGCACGTTTTTGTGAACACAACTCCTCCCTTATTTCTGGACCAAATTTAATGTTTGAGTTGTCAAAAAATTCGTCTCATTTAGAAGTTTTGCAATAAAGTTTTAGATGTCAAAAATTCTTATCCTTAAAGGCGTGAGATAATCTCAAAGGTCGGATTTTCCATATAAGATTAACATGGAACGAATTTAAAAACCCTATTTCTATACAAAACATCTGTTTATAATAAGAAACAAACTAATCCAGCTGCTATCGTGGATGTAAATAATGATGGTAATAGTAGTAATAATAATAATGTTTATAATAATAATATAAAAACCATATCCTTACAAAACAGCTCTTTATAATAAGAAACAAACAAATTTGAACATTTCACATTATTTACCATCTTAGTTTTGAGGTTATTAATCCTACACCTTTACTATAAATATAACATAACATATGTTTTTAGAAGGTTCCGTCGGGGGTTGGCGTGCGGAGCACGCAGGGGTCTCCCCTAGTAGTTATATATTATATAAAAGGCTTTGCCCTGACTGAATGACTGACAGACTGACGCAGACCAAAAACTACATAAGATGCAAGTACGAAAATGTAATGGTATATTGTTCTTATGGGATTATGGACACAAACAAAGAAAGGGTTTTGAAAAGTGTTTATTTTAAAGCGTAAAAATCATGAAAATTATGATAAAATACTGATTGAATCAATAGCTTACCAACACACTTTGTTTACATTCAATACCACAGCGACCAACTTAAACAATTTAGGTAACTAACATCTGTTAAAAAAAAAAAAAACAAGAAGAAAAAATCAATTGAAAATGCTTACTGTGTTATAATTCAAACATCTGGTGTTGCGTGTTATCACTTCATTTAGTTAGCACTATACAAAATTTGTTTGAAATGTTGACTATTGGTTATTTAAATATGCATTGTGAAAATACAACGCACGAAGTAATTCCAAGTATTGGGGATGGTGCGTGTCTATTTCAGTCTCTGTCTGACAATATGTGTAGGTTTGAAATGTTGATTATTGATCATTTAAATGCACACTGCAAGCGTAGCGGATTGGGAGAGAGAGGATGTGTTTCACACAGCCACCGCAGCGTATTCGTCAACATTCGCTGTCAAAGCTGCCTCGGAATATTTTGCTAGGTAAAAACTGTTATTTAAAGAGGTTGTTGTTGCAAAAAAATACGATTGTTTACTTTTGCACTATACTATATAGTATAGAGCAAGTATAGTGGTCGCAAAAAATTTATGTTTAGGTTTCTGCGGAAGTATCCGTTTTGGGACCCCTGAGTCCAAAAATGTTGTTTTTACAAAATGTCTGTCTGTATTTATACAAAGCTAGATAAAAACTATTCGAACGATTTCAAACAATTGGTCCTGTATAGATGCACGGAAAAAGGTTTTGAAAAACAACCCCCTTTTGGCCAAAAAACCTCAAAATAATATCAATTATAATTTTTTTATAAAAAAAAACAGCTCTAACGATTTTGATAAATTTTGGCTTATTTGTAGCCCTTAATGTTCCCTATCATATGCAAAAGAACCGCATCTTTCTAAAAATTCTCGTTTAGGTAGTAATAATAATAATAACTGATGTTGGGTTCTTTTTTGCCAAAAAAGAGGTTGTTTATCAAAATTTTTCAAAACATTTTTTCGTGCATCTATACAGGCCTAATCGACATGTTTGGTGCAAATTTGTTCGAAATCGATCGAATAGATTTCTCTCTAGATAATAATAATATTTATTAGTTACTCCTACTTTAATACAATTATGAAAGTCACAGTGAATCTGTTTAGTAATTTAAATATGTTCATGAGAAAGTATGTGCCAGTTTCTGGTACCGTTTATTTTTACTCTTATTATACCTACTATGTATTGCAAATAACGAAATTATAGGTAGTGCTACGTCCTCAATAAAATAAAACTTACTTGTAGTACTCAAAGCTTTCGCTACTTCACCTACAGCTTCTCAATTGCACCTCGATTGTGGTGAAGTTTGTGTTTCGCAATCCACAACAGTGCCCTCGCATACACATCTGTTATCAATAACTCAAAATCCATGTATGAGGCTATGGCAATCCGCTCCACTCCGCTGTCGAAAACAAACTAGATTGTTTTCTGAACCGCTGCGCTGCGATAAGCTACACTTTTGTGTGTATTGCCTCGTTAACAAAAATTGTTTTGATTTTTTATCCGCTGCGCTGCGCTACGCCCCGCTCCACTTGCAGTGTGTTTTAACCCTCACATTAACTATTTATAGGTCACCACTCAGTCGTATTTTCAGTGAAAATATAAGAATATACAATAATTTGTATGCATTGGCTTCACCATGGGTCACTATCGGGTTTGGTGATCGAAGCGATTAGGGCTGGAGCCACTACTTATATTAGTTTATGAGTTTGATTGTAAGGAAAAATCTTTCTAATTAATAATATAGAACAGTCTTAAAGAAGGACACTTATAAAATCTACAAATAATTAATTTAAATTCTGGATAAATTGTGTTTATGGAGCATACTGTAATTGTTTCAAAACACAACTGACTTTACCATCGCCTGGAATCCAGTATAACGCATTTATCACGTATTGTCTAAATTTAAATGGCGTGATGAGCGATATTTCAAACAGACGAGAATCAAAGTACAGAGAGAGTTCCAAGAGAGATATATGGAGCAATAACATTGGTAATGGCGTCCCGTTGAGGTCATAAATTAGGGTCCGCAAACAGATTGGCTTACTGAATTGTATTACCTAGACTAGATTTACAGGCCGGTTGTACAAGCATGTCGTTACGGTAACATTCTGGTTAGCATAATTATTGCTTTATAAATGTTGTTTGCTTTGTTCACCAACCTCGCGGTGACTCGTGTCGAAGCCTATGCAAACAGATTATTGTACACTTTGATACATCCACGGAAATTATGATTGATTAGACCTGAGGCACTTGGATTTAAGTAGGTTGGTGGGGAAGGGATGATCTATAAACAATGTAAGACAGAGATCCATCCAAAATAATTCGAATTACGTTATGCGTTGTAATTTCACCTTTTATATTATTTCTCAAAGGTGTTTTTTGTCGCTAAGCGATATCGCCCTCAATTCTTCATCACAATTAATCATTAAAACATAATTTTAAAGCTCATGTTACCCGCTATTGATGAAAATAGACAAATAGCTTAAAATGAATGTTATCGTTAAAAACATTCATTGAAAAACTTTCCTATGAAAGTTCATATGATTCCTAATGAAAGGCGCCATCTACAAACAACATATTTAACTAGCATGACAACTGTTAGATTGTTTACATTCTATATGCAAGTGTAATCTATCACGCAAATCAATCAAATTAAATCAACGTAAAGCGCTAGATCTATACATTTTTATAAACAAACTGTTATTTATAAACCAACGTAAAGAAATAAACGTAATTAACTGAATTAAATCGACGTATTAAATTAGGTAAGTGTAGGCCTACTCCTTCCTAGCGAAATATTCGCACCGTTCAGCTAATTGATATTTAAATAATCAATAATTTGTCCAATAATATTGCCAACTTTTTAATTTTACCCTATATAAACTCTTAATTGTTATAAATAATTACCTGGTTCTAAATTTGACAAATTAGTTGCTATTGTAATAAATCTAATTGCATCCAATAAACGTGTTTTGGTTTACTGTAGGCCTAACCTAAAATTATGTTGAGTTTTAAACAAATCTGCTGATTATTTATAATACGTAACAAAAGATGCACGAATTGAATTATATTACAGCAAGCATTTCTTCTTGATTTGTGTTTTGTGATTTCATTTTATTTTCTTGATCTAATCTAAAAAAGCTATTGGTTGCTGAGGTAACTGCATTTAACACTCATGTGAAGCTGTAAGAATCATGTGATCCGAATAGCTGTTTCATCTGTTATAGGGATGGAAATCATGCTACAAATTTTCACTATTTTTAAAATTACAATTTTGCAAAAACCTTTTCTTAATGTGCGTCTATGACCCCACCTAAGAATATAGCTTTGAATTTTCTTAATTTTCTTATTATTTAGTAGTTTTTGCTCTATGTTGATTCTATGTCAGTCAGTCGGCACAATGCCGCTTATACAGGGGCTATATAGGAATAAACGGAAATACGTTCAAGGTGTGTTCTACTAGTGAAAATAAAGAAAAAAATTCATATAAACGTGGGTTCGGAAATGCTTTGTTTTCCAGTTATCCAATTTTGTTTTAATACTTAAAATCTTTGGATGTATGAAATATATTGAACGCAAATTTTGTATGCATATTTACCCATGTACAAAAACCCAAACGTTGTTCGTGTATTTTCAAAGTGATGGCCATTTAAAATGTTTAAAGTAAAATATCTCGAAAATATCAACCAATGCCTCACAAATCCGGCAAATTACCCTTGGGCTCTTTCGAAGACATACACAATTTTCTTCGACGCTTAAGTAAAACCAATATCGTACTGTCAGTTGCATATATTAATAATTTGACCACGCAGCTGAACCGCTGACGTGAGTTGTGCAAATTTCAAAAATTAAGTTTATAGGCATATGTTTTAGGGTTTCAACCAACAATTTGGGAAATAGGTCTATTCACGACGGTGCTGAATAGCTGCAAAATGGTTCGCACGCCATTCCGCATATTGGAAGTATTTTCAATACACAATGTATTGCTTGCTTCGCACACCATTCCGCATATTGGGAATATCTTCAATACACAAAGCATTGCGTGCCTCGCACGTCAACCCCATGGTAGAATCCACCACATGGCTTTGAACCGGGTACTTTTATAGTATTTTACGTTTTGATCGATTTTGGGAGAACCAAGCAAGCGATAAGGTCGCGTAAAAATCAAAATGTGCAGAATAACATCCTACATTTATTTTTGTAGAAAAACTCAAAAACAAATTTATTCTCTTAGGAAAAATCGTGCTTCCGATTGTTAGTTTTTTTTTTTTTTGCTAACGAACTCGCCGAACGACGTAGATAACCAACATGTGTACCAAATTTGAACCAAATCGGACTTAAAATGCGGCCGCTAGAGTGCGAACACATATATATAGAGTGATTTTTAATAACACCCTAAAACGTGTTCTGGGGACCACGATCGGTACTCATTTGCTACTCCCGACCTTGGGTCTTACCATAAGGGCCACTGCATAGCTCATTTTTCCAATTGAAATTAGCTAATAACAACAATGTTATCTCGTATATTATTATACTGTAACTGTAGTTTTCTTTATCTCTTTTACTATAGCTACATTTGAATATGATTACTGCTATTTTTAAAAGTATATGTCGGAACCATACGAGTTAGATGGTGTCAAATTATAAAATGTACAATACACTATTTATTTTAAAATTAAATGCGATAGACACTAAAGAAGGGCCCTAAGAACGTTTTCCCTCCGGGTCTGCATCTTGGATTACATTAAGCACATCTTCCTGAAATTATAAGACGTTTGTAAATTTAACTGGACGACTGTCACTCTCGTACGAACAGACACGACGCAACCATAAAGGCCGCATATAGTAATCTAAATAGGTATCGTTAAATATTGAACGACGAAATGCTTTCCACCCAAACAGTACCTGAGTAAATATTTGATGACTTCTCTCACTTCTTATTCCGACAAGACACTTGCAAAGACTTTCTTAGGCTTTAGAAAACCCCAATGCTTATTTCCAATTCCACCCTTGTGTCGGAAGAAGGGGAACACTACTTTTCCATGCGGTGTGCGTCTTAGTACATGGAAATGTGAAAGAGAATTTGGAATATAAATTCTGTTCGCCGCCTGATATTCGTATCTATTTACCATTGTGGTAGGCTGAATACAGGGTAATTCACACAAAAAAACGGAAAAACTTTCAGAAAGTGTTCTACTAGTTCAAATAAAGACAAAATTCATGTAAACATAGGTTCTGAAATGCTTCGTTTTCCAGTTTTCACCATTTATTTTTTTTATGTGCAAATGCCTAAAAATTGAACAGGTGGACAGCATTAAATATTTAGGATTATACATGGATTCCAGACTCTCCTGGAAAGCTCATACTGAGAATACCAAACTAAAATTGATTAAATATGTTAGGTTTTTTTATATGATCGGTGACAAAAATTGCAATTGTTAAAGTCAATAAACCAATATGGTATATGGTAATTGCTGGAATATGGTATTGAAGTTTGGGGAGGGGTATATTAAAACCAGTTATTGTGCTTCAGAAACATTTTATTCGAATCATGGCAAACGGAACTAAATTGGAGCACACTGGTTCATTATTCAAAATTCTTAACATTTTACCCTTTAGAAATCTATACATATTTAAAGTATTAAGATTATTCTTTTAGTAGAAGTGGAGGGAATTATACCACAAGGGCTAGAGAGAGGACTTTAAGGAATAATTTTAAACGTAGTTTTCCTAAACTAAATCTAACAATTTTTAAGAAATTTTATTTATATCTTGCCCCAAATTTTTTTAATCTGTTTCCTATAAAAATTAAACTTTGTAGAAATAAATTTGAGTTCCACAGACTTTTAAAACAATATTTATTAGAACAGGACCAGGTCGATATGTTCTTCGCCAGTAACCAGTGAGGGTGGATAAACTTTCAGTAATTATTCGTCAAGTATTTGTGATTATTCTTGAAGGCTCTCTTCTTCACCGGGTTAATGAATAGTAGAAGTGTTGGTGAGTGCGAGGGGGTGTGTAGACTAAGTGTTGGTGAGTATATTTGTGTGATTGAAGTTGAAAGGTACTTGGTTTTGTTATTATGAAGAATTTTGTTACAATTTGTTTCGTTTTTTGTGAACTTTTGGTTTCGAAAGAGGTGTTTCTGGAAACAAATAAGTTAATGCAGGATTGATTTTCGTAATTATATTTTATTTTTTGTGTTTGTGGATTTATTATTGTGTTACTGTTGTTGTCAAGTAAAAAGCCAAATCTGAGTATTCTAAATGTGTTTTGTTAGTGTGATGTATAGTTGAACTGGCCGGTCAAGGCGTTTTGTTTCTTTCCCATCGAGCTGTTTATATGTTTAACTGAATAAATATTTTCATCCAAAACAGGTTATAACATTGGGATGATTTGACCCTTTAGTATTTTATATTTATGTTGTTATAAATTTATATTTTAGATTTTATTTTGTGCTGTGAATAGTTGTTTATGTATTATTAAGCGTATAATTTAATATTGAAATTTTTTTTATTATTTAAATTATGTATAAGAAGGGTCAAATAAATTAATTTTCATTTAATGTTTTACGAAATAATTAATTACTTTGAATGTAGGAACATTTTGGATACATATTTGGTATGACATCATTCACACATGCACAAAAAATCAAAATTTATTTACATACATTTTCAAAATGGCGGCCATTTAAAGCCATTCAACAAATATCAACAAATTTCAACAAATTTAAAGGGTAGTGTAAAATATCTCGAAAATATCAACCTATGCCTCACAAACACAGCAAATTACGAAATACACAATTTTCTTCTATGTTGAAGTAAAATCAACTTAATGATATTGTACTTTTAGTTAATAACGACAATACTAATAGCAGTATAATCAAAACCAAGCAGACTCATCAATCATACTATTTTAAGATACAATAGACGGTACAGCATTCAATTAAATCGCATGTGGTAATTATAATAACTTCGAATCACCGCAAATGATTTTTTCAACAAATTCAACTCCATAGGAGTTACAAGTTTTATCCAGCCAAATATCAATTTTGGCAACTGTGCGCCGTATAAAATGCACACACAACTTCTTTAAAACAAGCTTAATATTGAATATCATGAAGTCACAATGAATGCGGGAACAACCTGTACCGTACAATTCCGATGTAATGAAACTTCGTACGATTCAAATGCGTTACCGATCACGCGACTATAACTCATCCCCGAAACAAAAGCAGTCCGAACTCAACCTAATCTCCCCTTCAGCCATTTCTCTCAGGTGTCTGAGTTTATCTCGAACGATCATTTATTCTCGAATCCCTCCTTTCCTTTTCCAAATAAATATCCAAGTAACGTTATCTTTATTTACGTTCGAATTCCTTAACAGAAAGAATCACTTGAAGAATTTCAGAATAAACGTACAGCATTTCTTTACCCGTACCCGACACCTGACGGTTAAAATAGGAAACACGACTTTGAAAGGATTTCAGAAACAGCGCACAAAAGAAAATTCAATAGAAAGGGCAGGGAAACAACATAGCTCTCACTGTAAGACAATCAAAATACTAATAGAATAATAAGTAAACAATTGTGAGACAAATTTAGGGTGCAAGTAATGTGGGTTAGGAGGTTTGGTCGTCTGTAATGGCGTTTTCTTCTCAGGTAAAGGTATAACGCAAGCGCTCGTATTGAATTTTATTAACACATCGATATCTCCAAAAGTATAAAGGCAAAAACAACTGAACATAATATTTTATTTGAGAACAAGTAGTACATTTAATAAAGAGTGTATGCATTAATTATATGTTAATACTAGCATGTACCCGTGGCTTCGCAAACGGTCCAAAGATTCGACGTATAGTAATAAATGTTTATTGTTTTAGGGGTAGTTATTACACTTTAACCCCTTAGCTGCACGCTATAAAATGCAAATATGATTTACATGGTATATATGTATTGTAAGAAATAAATGTACCAATTTCCAGCTCTGTAGATTATTGGAAAGTATAATCGTTAATTTGTATTGTTTTAGGGGTTGTTACATTATCACAACTTAGCAGTACACTAAAAATACAAATATGATTACTTTTTATATATATCTTGTAAGAAATAAATGTACAAATTCCCACCTCTATAGTCTTATTGGAAATATAATAACAAATATTTTAATGTTAAATGTTTTAGGGGTTGTTTCAACCCTTAAATCTAAATGAATTCTAGCCTATGTCTCATTCCAGGTCATGATCTATATGTGTGCCAAATTTCATTCAAATCCATTCAGTAGTTTTTACGTGATTAATATTTAATGTTTTATGGATTGTTTCTACCCTTAAATGTAAATGAATTCTAGCCTATGTTTCATTCCAGGTCATGATCTATATATGTGCCAAATTTCATTTAAAACCATCCAGTATTTTTCACGTGATTAATATTTATTATTTTAGGAGTTGTTTCAACCCTTAAATCAAAATGAGTTACAGCCTATGATTTATTCCAGGTCAAGATCTATATGTGTGGCAAATTTCACTCAAATCCTTCCAGTAGTTTTTTCTTAATTAATATGTATTGTTTTAGGGGTTGTTTCAACCCTTAAATCAAAATGAATTATAGCCTATGTTTTCATTCCAGTTCATGATCTATATGTGTGGCAAATTTCATTCAAATCCATCCGGTAGATTTTACGTGATTGAGTAACACACACACACAGATAGATACAATTAGATTTTTATATAATAGTACAGACATAACATTACTAGTGGACCCGGCAATGCATCTCTATTGCTTGATTTTAGTATAAGCCTAGCAATATTAAGATTAAATTAGTAAACACTATAAGCAAGTGTATTGACAAAATTAATTTTAGGGTGATTTGTTTTTTAAATGAGATTCTTATGATCAGGGCTGGTGGTAGAGCGCGTATTTAACATTTGGGTGTTTAAAGTCAATGTAATATATTTTACATGGGTTGCTAACCCTTTTTAATTATTGTTAAATTTGTATGGTAGTTATTTAATTTCATTATATTGAGTTCGATAGTTATTTAATCGAATTGCAAATGATTTTTTTTTAAATAACTTACGAACAACATTACACAAATTTAGCTTTATAGCTTGCAGGAGGTTAGTGCAATTTATTTTTATTGTATCCCATTTTAATCTGAATGTAGTGACCATATTCTCTGAACAATCCTGGTATTAGTACATGTATGTGTAAATTGTGAAATTAGTAGTTTTTGAGCGTATAGAAAGTAAGTGTATAAATGAGTATTAAATTTTAAAGTAGTTATCCCATTTCATCCCTTTCACTTCAGTAATGGAAACGTAAATGGTGATTTATATCACTTAAGAATATTACTAAACAATTTTAGCTTTATAGCTTGTAGGAAGTTGGTTAAATTTGTATTTATTGCATATGGGTAGCAACGAAATTTCAACCAATTAGACTATAGTAATTGTAATGTCTAAACACTCCTGGCATTAATACGGTCCAAATGTGAAAATTTTGTAAAATCATTCAAATATTTATTGACCTTATAGAGTACAAAGAAGCAAAGAAATAAACATTCATTTTTATATGTAGAGGTATGCAATTATTGTTATTAATATATATTACAATTAATATAAACATATATTAATTAGTAACTGCATAATCAAATATATATACAGTCAAACAAAAAAGTGCACAAAATCGAAATATATTTAAAGACCCGATTCACGTTGTTGGCAAAAAGTATTAGGTAATTAAAAATTTGTTTAGTTAGTACTTTTATGGTATAACTTGATAAACATCTATTCAAGAATCTTTTAAATTTGAGTTATTGATTTATGTCCCCCCACCTCCAAAGAGCTAGAGCCTTTCACCAAATCTAAATATAAAATAAGAAAATCTTAAAATTATGGAATAAAATCCTAAAACTGTATTAAATGGACATCAATGTTTAAATTTTTACAGAAAAAATGGCGATATTAGCTTTAAAATTTTTCTCCAGGAATAACTCTTGTAGTTTTCGATATAAAAGAATATAAAAACACTGTTCATCCTTATACATCAACTTATCATTTACAAAGTTGGCTCATAAACCATAGTACTATGTAGGCTTTAGAGCTTGTAACAACTGCAAACTTTACCTGCTTAGTTAGTTGTAAACGTATCCTTAAAACTCTCAACACGGACGTTACTGGAATTTCTAATTCGCGAACAGACTTCCGAGCGGATTTATTTTTACTACGCGTGAAAAACTCTCTCGCTCGTTCTACAGTCAGTCTCGGTCGTGCCTTTGCAGCAAACACACCCGGTGTCGTATGATGATACCAACAACGGATGTTATTACAACATTTGAACTTAATACGGAGCCTACTTTGAAAATTTATTACAGATTCAGTCCTTGCAAAAACTGTAAACCATAAAAAGCTTTCTATTCACTAGTCACCGCTAGTTTGCTACTAGCGCTTTCTAAAGGAAGACAGAGGAAACAGTGCATGCAACGCGCACAGGTGAACCTACACAACTGTTTGAGTTGCTCTTTCATTTTATCTATTATTAGCGAATTTCCATAGGAAAAATGAGCTATTGCAGTGGCCCTTATGGTAAGACCCAAGGTCGGAGGTATCAAATGAGCATCGATCATGGTCAACAGAACACGTTTTGGGGTGTCATTAAAAATCATATATATATATATATATGTATATATGTGTTCGCACTCTAGCGGCCGCATTTTAAGTCCGATTTGGTTCAACTTTGGTGCACATGTTGGTTGTCCACGTCGCTCGGATGAGTTCGTTAGCCAAAAAATTCCAACAATCGGAAGCACATTTTTTGACTGGAATTAACTATTTTTTTTAGATTTTTCCTACGAGAATCAATTTGTTTTTGAGTTTTTTTACAAATATAAATGTAGGATGTTATTCTGCACATTTTGTTTTTTTACGTGACCTTACAGCTTGCTTGGTTTTCCCAAAACGTAAAATACCATAAAAGTACCCGGTTCAAAGCCATGTAGTGGATTCTACCGTGGGGTTGGCGTGCGAAGCACGCAATGCTTTGGGAGTTGAAGATTCTCCCAATAGTCGGAATGGCGTGCGAACCATTTTGTAGTTATTCAGCACCGTCGTAAATAGACCTATTTCCCAAATTGTTTGTTGAAACCCTAAAACATAGGCCTATAAACTTAATTTTGGAAATTTGCTCAACTCACGTAAGCGGTTCAGCTGCGTGGTCGAATTATTAAAAATTGTAAGTTAACTGTAAGAAATACTACAAAGCCTTCAAACCCCGATATTTTGTAAAGGCTGAGGTTGTCCCGAATATCTAAACAAACAAATGTTACCTCTGTATTTATTGGTACATACTTAGCAGTGTATTGACGAAACCCCTACAACCTTTACGTCCTGCAGGAAATGTTATCCCCAAGGATACCTTAACTAACTGCATTCATATCCCTACTTTATCCCCAGCCTTCTTTACTCCTGAATTATTCATCCCGTATAGTGTATTCCTTATTCACTGCTACCGATAATAATCCTTGAGGATGTACGACATGAATTGGCGGATGCAAGCAGGATTTCAGTGCCTATGCTTATAGAGAGGACCTTGTAAACAGCTGGTACTCGATTGTTAGATTAACGGTAAATTTGCAAACGACAAAAATAATTTTCGACCATGTTGTCTCGCTATACTATTACGACGAAATACTTGTATTGTTATTATCAGATTAGTAAGAACTAATTTCTAAAACTGTTTGGTAATAATGGTTGCGTGAAAACAAAACAACTGTTAGATTGTACATACGAATTCATTATTAGCGAATTTCCATAGGAAAAATTTCCAAGGTCGGGAGTAGCAGATGAGTACCGATCACGGTCCCAAAACGCCAAAACGTGTCATTAAAAATCTTATATATATATATATATATGTATAAATGTTTTCGCACTCTAGCGGCCGCATTTTAAGTCCGATTTGGTTCAAATTTGGTAGCCTACACATGTTGGCTGTCTACGTCGCTCGGACGAGTTCGTTAGCAAAAAAAATCCAACATCCGGAAGTACGTTTTATGACCGAAAGTAACTATTTTTTAGATAGTTCCTACGAGCATGAATTGTTTTTAGAGTTTTTCTACAAATATAAATGTAGGATATTATTCTGCACATTTCGTTTTTTTACGCGACCCTCTCGATTTTGTTTTACGCTTGGTTCCCCCAAAATCGATCAAAACGTTAAATACCATTGAAGTACCCTGTTCAAAGCCATGTGGTGGATTCTACCGTGTGGTTGGCGTGCCAAGCACGCAATGCATTGTGTATTGAACATACTTCAAATACGGGGAGTTGGCGTGCGAAGCACGCAATGCTTTGTGTATTGAAGATACTCCCAATATGGGAGTACACATTGACCGAGTTAAAAAATCTCCGTCAGCATAGTTATGTAGGCCTAGATAAGTATCCCTAATGTTGTTTTTTAATAGTTTGTTTATTAAATTATGTATTTCTGATATGTATCTAATTAATCGGCCTGTGATTTTTCACGGGGGTTTACTAGTATATTTATTAACATCATATGACGTGTTCGTATGAACAATTTAAAGCTACTTACTACTTAATATTTCCTTTGACATGGACGGGGTAGGTGGGATACGATACGGATCTGTTTGTAAGAAGGCTTGCAGTTTATACAATAGAAATTAATAATTCTCAAATTTGTATACTGCGAGGGTGCAAATTCTCCCCTGCGGGTACGTCTTAGGGAATAAAGCGTGCTTAGAAAGGGTTGATTCTTACTAATTAAAAATGGCAGTAATATTTAGGTAAAGATTAATTTATCCTTTAAGGGCGAAGAGACAAAGGCAAATTAAAACCAGAGTCCTGCTGTGATACTTAGATTAGGCGTGTGCATTTCATTAAGCAAAAGACAAGCCAGTTATAGATGTACCAAGCATAAGGGTGAGGGGATTGAGTAGGAACTATGAGAATCAATCTCGAAACAATTTATGCATATATGAAATATTAAATTAAACTACTGAAAGAAAAAGAAAATCGTTTAAATTTTGTACACCCGACAACTTTTGTAAAATTACTTTGTACGATGAATGTTTAAACACACAAATAGCGGAATATTTTCTATAGCGTGCGGTAAAAGGCGTACAAACAACAAACTATCTAATTGGGTCCTTGGTGTTAGGGATTTTCAACAGCAAAATGTAGAGAGACTACAATTAAACAGTTTACACTAAGAAATGAAATACTTTTTGGAAAACAACGCAAAATATAATACATTGCAACCATAGACCTACCCCCAATAACCATTAGATTTTAACCCCAAATATTTTAAATACAGTCATTTAGGCAAAATTATATTATTGTTCACTATAAAATTCACTTGAGTTTTCGTCGACAGAAGGCCTATATTTGAAAAACAAAAAGAAGCTGAAACTTGTATGATTCTATTAAAAATAATTCAGACCAATAGCCCAAATAGTAATTGCTTAAAATATATTTTTATGTCAGTAGGCCTAACTTGATTTCTGGGCTGTCAAGAATTAAGGAAACAAAACTAATTGTAAAACACACACGTTTTAAACGATTTCTAACATCAAAGTCATTAAATATAAATATTTAAATAAATATAAATTTATATCATCATTTAAAAACTGAATATGGACTAATTTATAAACTTATTTTGTAAAATATCATGTAGCGCCGCTATTTTCATAACGTCTACAAGTTTTGTATAATTTATAACAGTTCAAACTCAATTGGAGTGATTTTTAATTTTGTATGTGCTGTAAACAACTAAAAATTATTTAAATTTGTTTTCTACTTTGACTTTTGTATTGGACCTTTTAACTAACTTGAATTTTTAACTACAGAAAATAAGTTCAACGCTTCGTGTCAATATTACTGTGTCAAAATATCTAGTTAAAACCTATTTCGGCGTTCGGACCGAGCGAGCTTCGATGCGTATTCTAACATCTCTTTAAGTGAGTCACATTTTATTGATTAACGTCGTTTTTTAATACAAGTCTGGCCAGTTGGAAATAAAAAAAGGTACTCTGGGTTTCTAAGGTCACTAACCTTAACTAGGTTCGAACCTACGTAACATGCGTTAGAACTGTATCTCACTGGACTAACGCCTTTAACCTCTCAGCCACAATGTGTCTTTGGTGTATATACAGTTATTTGAAGATTATATATATTGCCTAATTTTTTTATTTTATTTATTTAGCCCTTAGTTAGTCGCTAGGCGGGGATTTACCCGCATTCTCAAAAAAACTGAAATAAAGCTGTAACTGTTCAATGTTGACAAACAATGTTCCAGGTATCTTTCTTCTGACCTTTTTCGAGTAGGTATGTGCCACACTTGCTTAATTTTCACGAATCATCAGTCTGTGATAAGCTGCGAAAGTGAACGGTCCCATCAGTGCGGGTCTCTTGCCGCTAGCGCGCTTTTGTGCTGTAAGAACTTTGAGGGTTTCCCCATTAGCGACCCAAAGTTTTTCGTAATTTCTTGTTATTGTTTAGGTTAGTACGACTTAACACAACTTTGCTCTGTGTTGCCAACATTGCTGCGATTTTTTTATTTTCCAAATGGTACATTCTGTACGTAGCTAGACCTATAACATTCATTAGCTTTTTCATTTTGTACTTTTACTATCAAATTTCCATAGGAAAAATGATCCATGCAGTGACCCTTATGGTGAGACCTAAGGTCAGGAGTCTCAAATGAGCACCGATCATGGTCCTCAGAACACGTTTTGGTGTGTCACGCATTTTTTTTTGACCGGAAGTAACTATTTCTTTAAACATTTGTAGAGTATTGTATAAAAAATAAATGTAGGATATTATTCTGCACATTTTGTTTATTTATACGACCTTATAGCTCGTTTGGTTCCCCCAAAATCGATCAAAACGTAAAATACCATAAATGTACCTGGTTCAAATCCACGTGGGGGTGGGGCGGGTTTTACCATAGGTCCAACGAACAAGCTTTGAACCCTAACAGTTTTGAATCAAAATTGAACTATACCAAATTTTAAATGCTGCAAAATAGCGACAGAAATTCTGGAAAATGTAAGTGCGGGGATTTTGCCGCTAGCGCCTACTGACGTTAGTACTAGGGGTGCGTCTAACTAAGGGTTAGTTACGAATTTCTTCCAAAATCTGTAGGATTATTACCTGGTAGGGTACCGGTTGTTTGTCCCTCTGAGGTATCATGTCTCTTTTGGAATGTGTACATTTGCTTCTTAGGCGAACTTTCGACCGTTGTTTGGAAGGAATGTACTTAAGAATAAAAGCAGGTTTTGTTTAAAATAGGTGTAACTTTTCTTCCAGACCAAGGTTGCTAAAAGATTGTCTTATTCAAGAAACCGGACTATAGTCCAATCAACTTGATTACATAAACTCTGACTTCAGCATATTATTTATGTTTATTTATGTATCCAAGATTAATACTACTAATAGATATATTATAATTATACTGGGTGATTCAGGAAGAAATTGAGAAACTTTCAGGACGTATTCTACTAGTGAAAATAAAGATAAAATTCACATAAACATAGGTTTGGAAATGTTTCGTTTCCATTAATTCACCATTTTGTTTTTTACAAAATACTTAATATCATTGTATGCATAAAATATATTGAATGCATTCATTGGACACATACTTATTCTGAGATTTTTAACCATGCACAAAACCAAAACCTTATATATTATACTTTGTATCTAAAAATGTTGTATCTTGGTAGTTGTCCATGATATCCAAAATTACTCCAGAACCAAATCATGTAAATAAAGTCCTTACTAAGTTATTACAAACTTACAAAAAAAGTGTTTAAATTTTCACAAAAAACTAAAATTGCAAGACAATTCGAACATTTATTTTATTAGTAGGTACAGACAAATTTTTATTTTCTAGCCACTTTGGTTGGTGGTTATCTTTTAAACTACAGAAATAATAAAAAATGTTATGTTTGTCATTAACAAATAATTATTTTTGTTTTTTTAAATCTATTTGTAAAGTTAACGGTTTTCGATATATTTTACATAAACAATTTTAAACGGCAGCAAATATATGAAAATATATGAAAAAGTTTTGGATTTGTGTACATGGGTGAAAGATGTCATACCAAATATGTATACAATTCGTGTTTAATATATTTAAAACATCAAAAATAATTAAGTATTTCGAAAAAAAATGGTAGATAACTGGAAACAAAGCATTTCCGAACATATCTTTATAAGTACTACTTTTTTCTTTATTTTCACTAGTAGAACACATCCTGCAAGTTACTCTGTTTTTCCTGAATTACCCTGTACACAGCGGAGGATACCTACCACAATGGTAATTGCATGCGAATATCAGGTAGCAAACAGAATGTATATTCCAAATTTTCTTTCACATTTCCATGTACTAAAGACGCACACCGCATGGTAAAGTAGTGCTCCCCCCCCTCTCTTCCGACACAAGGGTGGAATTGGAAATAAGCATTGGGGTTTTCTAAAGCCTAAGAAAGCCTTTGCAAGTGTCTTGTCGGAATAAGAAGTGAGAGAAGTCATTTAATATTTACTCAGGTACTGTTTGGGTGGAAAGCATTTCGCTATTTAAACATCACTATTTAGGGTAATTTATTCGGCCTTTATAGTTGCGTTGTGTTTGTCCGTTCGAGTGCGACAGACGTTCAGTTAATTTTACAAATGTCTTATAACTTCAGTACTACATATAAGCAATTTCAAAAACAGCAGTACACGTATTCAAATGTAGCTAAAGTACCAGAAGTGAAGAATAATACACGTACGGAAACTATGGGTAAATAAATAAAAAATAATAATTGTAAAATAATTCGACCACGCAGCTGAATCACTTACGTGAGTCGGCTTTGCGGCTTGCAGCTGAACCACTTAAGTGAGTCGGCTTTGCGGCATTTCAGCTGAACCGCTTACGTGAGTCGGCTTTGCGGCATTGCAGCTGAACCGCTTACGTGAGTCGGCTTTGCGGCATTGCAGCTGAACCGCTTACGTGAGTCGGCTTTGCGGCATTGCAGCTGAACCACTTACGTGAGTCGGCTTTGCGGCATTGCAGCTGAACCGTATACGAGTATACGTACTTACGTACGATCGTAACAAAATAGTAGAATGCGTGCGCACGGTTAAATTGTTAGATTTATTCTTTAATATATAAAAGCTGTTTTAGTCCATCAGCTGTATTACTTCAACAACTATGTTCACCATTTAAGGTAAAAGTTGTAAACTTTTAGGCTAAGGTTTGTATTGTTATTATAGGAATAATAATGTCAATTGATACATCTGATTAGCATAAAACAATTCAAAACCAAACCTAAAATATACTTTAAGGTTACGTTTGCAACTTTGATCAAAACTAATGCTCAAAACCTTTGAGCGAAATCTTCCATGAATATTTTAATTTATTCCCACTGAGTAAGACACAAACAATACAACCATGCGCATGCGCTATACTTTTCATCATGAAGTATACTAGGCGCAATATGGACCTACTTCTTGTGCTTATTTACAGGCTCTGTACATTTACCATGTTGAAGATCCCTAAAGGCATAGACCCGGTTATTTATAGTATGTAGGCCTAAGTAGTTTTTTTCTGAAGAACGAAGAAAACAAAAAGGGTCGTTAAAATGTATATTTTCAACGACTTCTATATCATCAAAACATATCATATAGCCTGCATGAGTTGTATAAAATTTTGAAAATACGAATACATTTTCAACGTGGGTAGGTACTTTAAATTTAATATTTTGTTATTACTAAAATAATGCACTATAATATAGTCCTGATAATTGAACACATTTACTAAAATAAAAATCCCCACAGTATAATAAGCTAGGCCTAGATGGAGTAGTTTGTTTTTAATTGTATTTTTTAAATTTAATATGCATTTTTTCTGTACCAAGTCACAATTAAATAATACAATGAATTACCTTATAAGGTCCGTCGTCTTGTGACTTCAAATTGTTTTGATTAAATTACGTTATTAAGACCATGGTTTTTTCACGGGGCTTACTAGTTTTTTTTAAAAGTGTTAGAACATAGTGATCTCGACGATAAGATTGTAAATAATGTCTAAATAAAAGTATTTATTTTATTGTGTAACCGAAACTAAAGTTTACAATAAACTAATAATTAGGAGCAAAAATTTTTTTCAAGGCATGAAATCAGCTGTTAATTAAAATAGACTAAATTCAAAGGTCTAGATAAACTGGTGTACCAAATTTTGAGACTCTTCTTCTTAAATCATTGGTAGTATTGATTTTAATTTTTAAATGTCTTGAATATTATTTTTGGAATATGTTCTTCCTTAATCTCTGTAGGAAATACAAAACTTGATGGTTGACAAGAAAATCTGTGCGAGGTCGAACGTTTAAACATATATCGATAGTTGCATCAGTTCAATTTTTCAGTGATAAGGTAGTCTAGAAGAGGATGTAAATTTGAGATAGCCTCTTATCAATGTCAATGACTTTTAACGAGTCGAAACTTTGTGGGTGGTTACTTAACCTTGTTTTCCACCTTTATGTTTTTTGTCGGATCTGTTTTCACAATTTCAAACAATTTTATTACAAACAATTTTTTCTGTCGATTTCAAACAATTGTATTATGATTTTAAAATAAAGCTTTACCTTATTTTGTATTCAACGACCTCTTGTCAGTACGATCAGCTGTTCTGTGTTCTCAAGGCAACTACGCGATAATTTATATGGTGTTTTATTTAATTATATTAAGAAAGATTGTACGATATCTGCACAGTTGATATGTAGATACTAGTAAGACCCTGTGAAAAATTACGTGCAGATTAATTTGAGGAAATCAAACTTCAAAATATTAAATTTATTTAGTGTACTATAAAACTAACGTAGGCCATATGACTTGGATTAGACTTTAGAAAAATGCATACGTTTATTAGCGAGTTTTGTTAGGAAAGATGAGTTATTATGAGTGCAACTTGTGGTGAGGCCTAAGGTCGGGGGTAGGAAATGAGCACCGATCATGGTCCAAAGAATACGTTTTCGGATTTAACTAAAAGCAATATATGTGTTCGCACTCTAACGGCCACATTTTAAGTACGATTTGGTCAAAATTTGGTACACACATTTGATTTCTAAGTTGCTTGGACGAGTTTGTTATCAAAAAAATTCAAGTTTTTTAAGGAACCATTTTTTGAGCTTTTTCGAAGTACAATGAAACTTTTTTGTTGTTTTATCTAAAAAAAAATAAATATAGGGGATTATTCTGCTCATATTGTTTTTTTAAACCAACTTATAGCTAGTCTGGTTCCCCCAAAATCGAGCTAAACGTAAAATACCGTAAAAGTACTGTGTTGATTTAGAGGGGGGTTTTAAAGAGAGGCAGCTTCTGCTACCAGACTGGGATGTAAACTCCGAGCGATGCGAAGCGTTCCAAAGTATAAAGCCACAAGGTCGAGGTGCAAACTCGTGCGAGCGAAACGACGCAGCGCGTGAGCCGGGTTGGAGGTGAGGTTAAATAAATTATATTTATATTATTTCACACAAGAAGGCAGCTATTAGCGCCTTCGTGAGTAGACCAATTACCCAAATATAGTTTGTTGAAACATATAAACTTAATTTTAGAAATTCGCTCAACTCACGTCAGCGGTTCAGCTTTGAGGTCTAATATTATTATTGTATGATTTCTGTTTCTATTGTTCTTCAGAAGGAACTACTTAAGCCTACAAACAATAAACTATATATAATTGGGTCCATGCTCTTATGGATTTCCAACACAGTAAATGGACAAAGACTCTACAACTAAACATTTGACTCAAAGACATGAAATACATTTTGGAAAACATAACAACTACATTTTAACAATAATAGACCTGACATAATTAACGAGTTTAACCCCAACTATTTATAATAGTCATTTAGGTAAAATTTTATTATTTTCACTTTAAAACTCACTTCAGTTTTCATCGACAGTAGGCATTTATTTGCAAAACAAACAGAAGCTCAAACTTGTATGGTTCTTTTAAAATGGCAATAATTCAGAAGCTCAAGATAGTGAAAGTTTAAAATATAGTTTTATGTTAGTAGGTTTTAATTGTTTTTTAGGCTGTCAAGAATGAAATAAACAAAAAGAAATGTAAAAATACAAACATTTTAAACGGTGTCTAACCTCAAAGTCGATCGTATACTATTTTCTATAATAACATACATATATAGAAAAGGAACCAGTATCCGGACATTATAAGAAGTTTGTTCTGATTGAAGTTGTAAATTGAAAACATAACCATAAAATATAACCTAGGATATATTTAGTTAGCCTAAATTATTACTGATGATGAGGGAAATCAACTAATATATTAATTTCTGAAGTGGATTTTATGGCTACTCAATAACGTAAAATATTTCTTTAAAATTATAGTTATTTTACACGACCTTGTGGAAACGCTATACAAATGTGTTACTCACGTAGGGACGTACATCCGTACGCTCGCTTTTATAAGAGTTGATTACAAACGCGCGGAATGTTTTGTTCAACATTTTCCACAGAGGAGGTGATCGGGAATGAAAGCAACATAAAATCTTACCCTTCTATAACTCCATTTAAAGCGGCCCCACCCCCTGCAGTTAGACACACGTGCAGACCTTACTGGGAAATTTAATTTTCTCCTTGACTTTGAAGCCTCTCACTTGAAGGAAACATTACGGCTCGGTTGTTCTGGATACTGACAAAGAAGGCTGTCAAACACTTTCGTTAATTTCGACAGCTTTGTTAAAACATTTATTAAATATCGGGTGTTCCTAAAATAGGGTGCAGTTTCAAATTATTTTAGTAAAGGTAATATTTCCGCAGTTCTAGAACCACAAGATAAGTTTTAGTATTTGCGGTTTCGGAAGCAATTTTTTTTTTCATTTGACTCGTAGAATTTTTTATCTGCACCTATTACAAGTATGGAAAATAATCCACTACATAATTTAACCCTTTGGCCTACGACATCCAATTTTTCATATGTTCCAAAAATCACAACCATTATCTGTTATGTATCTGCATAAAATCCCAGGCTCAATTCAGCAAATTTTCAGTGTTTCGCAAAAAAATATATAATAAATTTAATTACTGATCAATTTTGATGATTTTTTTTTTATTTTTTTTTATTTTTTATTTTTTTTTTTTTTTTTTTGAATGAAATGTTCTATAAGGTAGTACCGTTTAAAAATAAGTGTAAATTTGTGTTAGATATGAAATGTTTGAAATTGTTACTTGAAAAAAACGAATTTTAAATTTTGTTTAATTTATTCTTGAAAATGACACAACAAAAAATATCTACAACAACTTTGTCCACATAAAATAATTTCACACTTAAAAAAGAACAAAAACCTCAAATTTCATTAAATTATATTGAAAAATGACAGAGTTATTAAGTTTTTTTGTAAACTAGGCTAATACAGTACATAACCAGTTCTGCGGTTAGTTATACGTATATGGTCATAAGAATGTACAAGTTACTAACAAGTGAATGTACTCGCTTCATAATCACAATTCACAATAAAAATAACTAAAATTCCGTAAACAATCTCGTACCACAACATAATATGGGCCATGATCAAAGACAACATACAAATAAAGTTATTTACCATCTGACAGATGATAAAAGCACAGCAACGTATATCACAATAAAATTATCTTCATTGTAGTGAACATAGAGGTAGTTTATAAAGTAAGTAAAGATCATAGAGGTAAATAGAACAGTTCTTTCTGATTCCATTGATATATAATAAACATAGATTCACTAATGATTTGTATTTTATACGATTTTTTTTTTTTTTTTTTTTTTTTTTTTTTTTTTTTTTGAGATTAAATGCACATACACGCAACGTCCGAATTTTCGGGCGACGATTTTCAACGGATATACTAACAACGTCCGAAAAATCGGACGTCGGGAGCCAAAGGGTTTCAAACTGGTACGAAAAAATAGATGAAGACTGTGCAATTACTGACCATTCATAAATAGCGACTTTGGCCTGAATGACTGACAGAATCAACGTAGAGCAACTACTTGATAAAAATACGGAAATTTGAATATATTTTCTTATGGAATCATTGACGCTCACTAAGAAAGGGTTTTGCAAAAATTGTATTATATCGTATAAAAATGGTTAAAATACGGAGGTTCACTTTCAGTCTTACATCAGAAAAAAAAGCTGATTACGAACAAAAACTTAGCAACACAACTTTTTTTTAGACCAATACTGAACCAACACACCTTTGTTGAATGATTTACATTCATTCCATAGCTACCAACTTAGCAAATTTAGAATCAGTTATTCTTAAGAACCAACTGCTTTTTTATGATAGGTTGACGAAATAAAACCAAATGAAAAGCCTTACTGTATCATAATTAAAACGTATGCTATTACATATTATAAATAAAACAACTGATGCGGATTGAAAGGTTAAACCTGAATGTTAGGTTAGGCCTATTATACTGATCCAACACACCTTTCTTGAATGATTTAGATTCATTACCACAACAACCAACTTACCAAGTTTATAATCAGTTATTTTTCATAGCCGATATTGTTTTCAGGTTAGGTTGACAAAATAAAAGCAAACGAACAAAAAAAATGTTATGAAAAGGCTTACCGCATTATAATTCAAACATCTATTATAACTTCTGGTATTTTCTAAATTAGTTTTTTATGTGTTTTTTTGTGCGTGAGCGTTTTGTATTTATTTTTTAGTATATTTGTAAATTCCTATTGATTTATAGGTCTAATTGTGTACTACTGTAATATTGATATTATTATTACTATTAAGTTTCGTATTGTAGGCTATGCATTAATAGTGTTAGGTGGTAACCACACACAGCCGCAGTAAGAGTAGCACAGCAAGACTTATTTTATCGTAAGAAATTACTAATTTATTTTGCACTTTTTAATGTGTTTTCTAACCAATCACCTGTAACTGCTTGAGGTAATTGGTATAGTTTCCAAATGTATTAAAATAAACGCTTACATATTATTACAAATAAATATCTGATTCAGATCAATAGCTTACCACAATTTTAGGGTAGGCCTATACTGAACCAGCACATGTTACTTGAACGCATTTATCTTTATTACCATAGGAACCTACTTGGCAAATTTAACATGGTTTTTTACAACTATAGCTTTTTTCGATTAACTTAACATTTATGTATTGTATTTAAAACATCCTGACATTCACTCAAAAACTCTGGCACGACTGCGCTTATTTCAATGTCTAGTTCATCCTACTATTCAAGAGCCTCTCTCATTAGGACTAATTAATCGTAATTTTCGTAAAAATATCTGAGTCCACAATATTCTGTTATAATTTGCTCCTACGCGGGGATTGGTGAGAGAAGCGAGGGTAATATAGCCTAATAACTTATCAACCTTGAATTAAATGATGGATTTCTAAATTACTTTCCTCCACAATGCGTGGAGGTACGCGTGCGAATCGTGCAGGAGTCTTCCCTAGTTTTTAATTAGAACAACTGATGATGGTAAACTTTCCGTCAATACGTCAAATTTAAATTGAAATAAACTTCTTACAGTAGTTGAAAGTGTTGTTAAATTAAACTACGCCATAGCGACACTATGGCCTTATTTTCCCACACCCAATACACGTAAGCACGTACCATTGAGTCTTTAAAAGCAGGTGTCAAAACTTACTTATTCCACTCAAAGGGAAAGGTCTTAATAAAGTTTGACGCTTTAGAACTTTGAAGAACAAACTATTAGATAATTACATCAGCTAGACTATGAAGTGTTGATCATCTATAAAAGTAGGATGAAGTTGTTCCTTACATAGGAATCAAATTAAAACTAGAGAGAAACTATGAGGTGTTTGCGGATGCAGTTAAATTGTCCCGTAAAGTGCATTAAGAAAGTTGATAATGAATTCAGTTAAAGTTAACTTACTTTTTCTGCGACGTGTTTCTTCCTATTCCCCCCCCCCCCCGGCCCCACAACAACGCGTTTCGGTTATCTACCCCATCTTCAGAATGGTATCCCTTTTTGAAAAACGCACAAACATATATGTTAATTGCAAGACTTAGGCTCCTTTCACACTATTCGTTTTTGGCTAGGGCAAAAACCCGAATTGCGTGATTTTTTTATTGGAGTGAAGAATGACATAGCCTCATCACATAAGATGGTCACGGTAAAATGCCTTCGCCTTGCCGCGTATCAGCCGTCCAATGCCACTGCAGTACACGGCTACCTTAAGCTCAGTGGCGCATGTGACTTAATTTACACCTAAAATAATAACAAATTTAAATTTAATTCTCCATGAGTGTACGTACGTGAGTAACAATATTTAAACAAAACATGGCGTAGCCCTATATTATACTTTGGGGTTATGTTAAAAAATAAATTAATAATAGCCTATAATGTATTGTGAAGTAGATTATTTTAAATATGAGTTATAAAATTAATGTATGCTATAACTTATGAAGGCTATAACTAATACGTTAAATAAAATTATTATAAAAACAACCTTTTGTAATAAATATGTTCATTTATACAAATTTAACTTCAGAAAAGCCGCACATTTTCGTATAACATTTAAACATATTAGATTATTAACATCTTAATTATTTATTATAATATTAGTAGGCCCCTAACTTCTAAATGATTTGATGTATTAATTTGAAATAAAAAGCAACTAAACTATATATTATGTATCATTATTTTGATATATAATCATTTTTATAAATACAATTTTTGTACAATAGAAATTTTAAAATAGGCCTAAAGTTTAAAAAAATCATCTAAATTTTACAATATTTGACTATTTTATAATATTATTTTAAACTTCTAAACTATTTAATATGTCAATAAGAAATAAAAATAAATTATAAAATTATATTTTCATCTTTCTTGACATATAGGGCCTATAATATTATTTTATGTAAATAACACATTTGAACAAATATGCCTAAACATTAAGTAATCCAAAATTCTACACATTTACCAAGTTAAAAATCCCCCTCTACATAGTTAGGTATGCCTAGATTAAATCCATTGTTTTTAAACAGTATTTTAAAATTATGTATGTGTAATGTGTATCTCATTATTCCGCCTGTGATTTTTCACATTGGGCTTACTAGTAAGTTTCAATAATTTATTGTGTTTTATAATAAAAAATTACAGCCATCTAGCCATGGCAAATAATCAAAGACATTGTATCCTGAGATCAAACAATTTCATTTGTATTTATTTTAATTTATTAATATCAATAAACAGCTTTGTATAAACATTTCACGGAGTACCGGTACTTTTGTTTATTCGATATTTGTAAGAAAATTTACGTTTTATTTTACAATGATACAATTTGTATACCGTAATGTTTGAGTCAAATTCGAAAATCTAAAATGTTGCAATTTTTAAATAATGATTGATGATAAAAATAACCAAAAATTATATAAATCCCAACCTGAAAAAAAAAAAATACAAGCTTAAAACAATTGTTTTTAAAAGCTTACCTAATTCAGCGAAATGGTGTAGGCCTAACCTCAAAACTCCCAAAGTACAAAACACACATTTACCGAACATTGTACACAAATTACACTTTCTGAAATACACTTATGAGTTTAAATTTTAACTTATACGTTTAAAACACAAACAAATTTATTTCACGACATCCGATCGATATTGTTTAAATTGAGTATTTATGTCACTTATAATATTTTATAGCGATTTAACGTCAACGAAAGCAAAATATCTAATCTAAAGTAGCTGATTCGAAGACAAGCATTGTTGCGTTTACAAATGTTCATTTGTTAGACATATTTGTATGTGGAAAATAATAGCTTATGAAACATCTGTTGCGAAATACAGTGCTATGAGACACTCTTGTGTGATTTGCATGCCGACCCCAATACATATTCCGTTCATACAAATTGATTAACCGCAATGATTTACTCTAATGTAATCCTTACCCTCTAAGAGCTGACTATAATGCTCTTCAGTGATAGGCATTTTTAAGGAGGGTGCATGTATGTTTTTAAAAATATGTATACAGTTCTTACTAAAAGTAAAAGTAGACTTATTTTACTAGGGGCTCTGCCCCTGGACGCTTCGCGTCCCGAACCCGCCTCGGCCTTCGGCCTCAGATGGCTGCTTCGCTTCGCTCGCAGTTGAAAAATTCACTAAAGAATCTCGTTAATCTTTGGCTCATTTGTACATAGGTTTGTAAAATTATGAAACCAGGCTTAAATATATTAACAGTAATTACAAGATTAATTATAACCTCAAATACATGCTTTAGAAACGTGAGAGGCTTTCATTACGATTTTAGTCCTAATTCTACTATCTTCTGTCAACTAAAGTTTTGAAACCAGGCCTAAATATAGTAAAAATTATTGCAAGATTAACATAACCTCAATACTATGTTTCAGAAATTAGCCAGGCCTATATTACAAAATTGACTATTCGAATTTATCGATCTTTGCCAAGTTTAACTTTTTTTTGACAAAATAAACTATTAAATCAGGCCCAATTTATTATAATTCCAACGTACTAAAATAGTATAAATTAGCTTGTTTTTAACAGTAATTAAAAACTATCAAATGAACAGCTGATAAAACAGTATGAATTGGCTTGTTTATAAACAGCTGTTTTGATCGCTTTATTTACTATTTCGTTGTTATTTTGTAACCAACATGGCAACCCATAAGACCCTATGTTAAAATTTTTGAACTTTTAAATTAGATTTTCTCTAAAAATTACGATTTTACACGAAATACAACTATATGGGTGTACTTACAAATCAAAACTACACCTAAATACAAAATTTCTTTGAATTCGTTAGAGCCGTTTTCGAAATCCGCGACAGATACAAAGATATAAAGATAGATACAAAGATAGATACAAGAATTGTTCATTTAAAGTAATATGATATCATTACAATCAGAAAAGCATGGATTTTGTATGTAATATTAATATAATTGTCTTAGCTTGAATACTATATTAAATTTATCTATATCATAAAGTACAAATTGTGGCAATTACATTTGCATTAGTTGGGTTTATTACTATAAACAATTAACACTAACAAATAAAAACAATTACAACAAACACATTTTATTATAATTATTCATTAAGTAATACAAGATTAACATTAAAAATAACACATTAGTATGTACAGTTAAACACAATTTAAAAACACGCTTAAAAGTTAAATTACATCAAAGTTATCACTAACAAGAAATAGTAAAGTTAAATCGTAAATTAGTCTGGCCCAGGAGACAAATACATCATAACAAGTCCAGTGATTCAACTGTAACATAAGAAACAACATATTTGCCCGAGTCTGACTACTGAAACATGAAATAAAACGTAGAGACTACTTTTCAAACAGTTTTATTTTACAAATATTGTTGTGTTCCAGCTGAAATACCCACTCTTACCTGAGGAAGAGAGTGTGTTGAGTGTGTTATGTGTGTTCCAATAAGATGCATTCTGTTGTTATAGAAATTGATTATCAGCGACAATTAGTAGTTTGTCTAATGTTACAATTTATCAATTTGAAATACATTTATCATAAATCAGAAAAGCATGGATTTTGTAGTAACATTAATATAATATCTCATCTTCAATCCTAAATTTTCACAGCTGTTTGTAAAAATAATTTATGTTTCACACATCCACCCACTAAAAATAATTTCAAAACTTTGTATAAATTCCAAGATATGTATATCTTGCAGAACTTGCAGAATTTCATGCTAAAAAATTGTGAAACCGTAACACTCTACCCTTCCAAACAAATCATTGCGGTTCATTACAAGAAGCAAAAAACGTCTAGAGTCTATCACAGATACAGATGTGTGCACTAAACCAGCTGACTTTACAATCATACGAAAATTACATTTTTAAGTATCGATTTTAAAGTATATACTTTACTGTATAGTAATCGATTTCTGACAAAACCATATAAAAAACATTCAGATTGAATGAAAAATGACAACTTGAGACCCGTTTTAAAAAACCTCTGTAGAAATGTCACGAATGCGACTTTAGCACTACAGGCTGATTTATAATGATCGCAATTGCAACTTTAGCTCTTGGAGGGTTAAAGGAAATTAATTATTAGGCTTTCATTGCTTAAGGGCACACCAAATGGAAACAAAATTTTTGATCGATTTTTAGTTTTTTATGATTTATTATTCTCCTGTTCTTCCTCTTTCCAAAAATATACAACATGATATGGTTATAACTATCATTATGTCCGAAAAAATAAATAATGTAAGCGTTACCATGGAAATAAATGGCTTTAGAGGCCATATGAATTCGCTGTACTACAAACACTTTTATAGTGTTCATTATTGTACAGCGAGTTATTTTAAAGAACTTTGGTGAAGAGGAAGCTGGAAGACATATATGCTGCTGAAGAAGACCCAGACAACCCAATATACTGTCCAGGAGGCCATTAGCAAACGGTAGGCTAATTATGAAACTTTGAAATTTTGGCTTTTACGTTTTGCTCGTTTCCCTAAAATCACGTTTTTGTTATTTATAATACACATTTCTGAAAAACTATCTAAGTTATCTTTACCAAATTTTTAATACATGTCTATAACACAATTATCTAGTTCCTAACACGGGATTTTTTTTAAATATTTCAACAAATAACAAATTTATATAATAATAATAACAATAAAAACATTTTAAAAAAGTGTTTTTTTTTAAATCATAGCTTTTAGGTTTATATATATATATTTTTCGTACGGAACTAGAAAAAGGTACAATTTAGAAAATAAAATAAAAATTATGAGCCTATCATAATTACAACTTAAGTTATGTGTATTATAGCTAACATTGTCGAAGATAGACATTCTGAGTGCTCTTAAACTAAAAACATCAACACAATATTTATTTCAGATATTATGTTAATTATAGTTTCAGGCTTTTTTATTTTTCTTAGAACCATTTTACAAGCATTAAATACATAATTTCCCAAACAAAAATCACCATTGAAACTCTCAAAAGGCTGTTGAGGTTATAAACTATTCGAATAGATAAGATGAAAAAAAATTATCTATAGGCCTATTTTAACTTAAAAATAATGTTCTGACTGAAAATATTATAGCATAAATAATTTTAAAAACTACGTTGTAGTTGTCCGTTGAATTAGCACCATTAAATTGCTATCAATTTCCCTATGCGTTTCCATTGAACCAAATTAAACAGTTGGGGTTGATTGTTGACTCTGGGCTCACTTTGAACAGAATATTATTTCGTAAGAGATAAATTAATTAAAATCTATATATATATAAAAGCGAAATACCACTCACTCACTCATCACGATTTCTCAAAAACTACCAAACGGATTGAAATGCAATTTGGTATGTAGCTTCCTCTAGGGTCATAGGTGCTCACTAAGAAAGGGTTTGAAAAAATTCGAAAATTTAGTGGGTTTGGGGGATCAAAGTTATTAAAAAACGATTTCTTCAAAACTACCGAACGGATTGGAATGCAATTTGGTAAGTAGCTTCCTCTAGGGCCATAAGTGTTCACTAAAAAAGGGTTTTAAAAAATTGGAAATTTTAGGGGGGTAAAAATTACTAAATCACGATTTCTCCAAAATTACAGAACAGATTGGAATTAAATTTGGTATGTAGCTTCTTCTAGGGCCATAGGCGCTCGCTAAGAAAGGGTTTCAAAATATTCGAAATTTTAGGGGGGTTTGGGGAGATCAGAGTAACTAAAAATCTAGATTTCTCCAAAACTGCTGAACGGATTGAAACGAAATTCGGTATGTACCTTCTTCTAGGGCGTTAGGTGCTATCTAAGAAAGGTTTTCAAAAAATTCGAAATTTTAAGGGGTTTGGGGGGGTCAAGTTTACTAAATCGAGATTTCTCAAAAACTACTGAACGGATAAGAACGAAATTTGGTATGTAGCTTCCTCTAGGGCCATATTTGCTCACTAAGAAAGGGTTTTTTGTCGCATTTATTTCACCAAAATAATTATGCAATAGCGAAGCCTGGCCGGGTCAGCTAGTATATTATAATTTTGCATATGCTTAGATTGGTATGCAATAGCTAATTTAGCTAAAACTATTTATTATTCCCTTATAAGCTTTAATTTAGGATATGGCCTTACAGTTTTGGGAGGAGGATTCTTCACAACAGTATAACCATTAATAACATTGCAGAAGAATTTTGTTAGCATCATTTCAAATAAATTAAAAAGAGGGCGTAATGCCCTGAATATTCTTCCATTCAGAAATTTGTAAGTGTATAAAGTGATAGGATGTTTTTTTTAAGGATTGGTGATTGCAGTTCCCGACCAAGAACTCACATTTTAAGGAAATTAAATAATTTACGCACCTAAACACAATTTCACTGTGTTTATGAAATTCTTCGCATACCTAGCACCAAAATGTTTTTAACTGTTTACCATTTAATATTCAAAACTGTAAAAATATTATTCAATTTTCCCGGTTATTATGAGAACGTTTAATTAAAATAGAAAATATTGAACTCTATTTTATTAGTATTAACTTGATAATGTGTGCGCGCGTGATGTTGAAAAACAGTTGTGGTGAGTATGAGTTGGTGATGGAGTGTGCACAGACTTTATATATGATGAATACATTTTATTGGTATCCAGGTCACTAATGGTATTGAATTAAAGTTTTTCCGTCAAGTGACCTCACTTTTATAAATTGTGATGCGTTTCGGGTTTATTAACCCATCAACAGACAATATAAGATTAATAACTCTTATATAAGGTCGTTAAGTTTTAAAAAAAACACAAAATACACAAAACAAAAACACAATACAGTTGACATTTAGAGTCCGTTGTGCACACGTTGGCTGCTGGATATGTTATGACAGGACAGTCGCTGGCCAGCAGCCAACGTGTGCACACCTAAACGGACTCTAAATGTAAACTGTATAGTGTTTGTGTTTTGTTGTGTATATTGTGTTTTTTTTTTTTTTTTTTTTTTAACTTAACGACCTTATATAAGACCTTATATATTGTCTGATGATGGGTTAATAAGCCCGAAACGCGTCACAATTTACAAAAGTGAGGTCACTTGACGGAAAAAACGATAAGGTAAGAAACTTTAATTCAAATTTATATATGAGAAAATGTGAGTATGTCTGCAGGTAATTTAAGTTAGTTTTTTAGTTAAATGTAATTTAGTATCACTTCCTATTTAAAGTAATTATGATAGGAAGCTAGTTTTTTGTTTTAATATGTTACCTTATGTAAATTTATTGTTTATTTTGCTGTGTTCAGTCGGCTGCTGTTTCTCAACTTTTACAAAATGTAAATTAACTTTATAATGTTTTTTTTCTTTTATTTTATGTTACGTGTGCAGATCTAGTATTAATTAGTTTTTAAGTTTACACATAAAACCTCTACAAGTTTATAACAACAGGGTAGCATTTATTTGTTTTTATTTCTATTTTTTTGTTTCTGTATATGTTGTGTATATGATTTTTTTGTAAAGAAAAAGGAAACAAATATTTTTATTTTGTAAAGGAAAAAATATGAATTCATTTATTCATCTTTATCTTTGGGGTTACGACAAATAATACACCGTTATTAAAAAAATATGTATCATGAGTTTGTGGAATGGAAATAAGTATATTGGCATGCGAAGGACTCAGAGGTATTCTTATTTATTATTATAAGAGAAAAGTAAACCCTTTTTGTTTTAAAAGAATGAGATACACAGATTACGGTCTTATTTTACAAAGATTACGGGCGTAGAGTATTTACTGAAATGGAAGTTATCAGAAGCCGAAGTTGATATCGGTTTCCCAACCCCCCCAGCCACCCTCCAGTACAATCTACAAGCAATGACTGTGTCTGAACTCCCACCCTTCCTGAAGTGTGTACGCCATTCAATAGACTCTCTATTTAACTTATTCAATCTTCTTTAACTAAAATGACAATATTTACGCACACTCTTCAATTTACTTGTATTAGTAAAACAGCGTCCACTAGTTTGATGGGTTCAACCATCCATCAGAACAAAGCGTACTCAATACTTAATTTGCGCAAACAATTAATTAGTTTGTTTAAACGTTTGACAGCTACACAATTGGATAGGAAATTAAACGGGGTACAAATATGTACTCTTGACGTTTTCTACAAACATTTATGGTTTTTAAGTTTTTCTCATTTAAAATGTTGTTTAACCTTCGAGCGCTCGCGTGTGCTGTATTAATAAAGCGTTATTTTTTCTGTTATTTATTGTATAATGTTATTTTACTTTTGTATCATTTATTCGTGTTTTATTCTAAATTCTTTATCACAAATCAAGAATATAAATAATACTTATTTACTAAGCTTATTTAGAATTATTTACTACCAATTACTAAGAATGTCTTTGTCAGTTTTCACTAAAGTATATATATACTACCTACACTACAAAATTTTATTGAAATAGGGCGAGGTACAGTACGATTTTTTTAACCGTGCCCTTGGCTCGGCTAGCGCATGGTGGGCTAGCGGTGTAGCGGGGAGGAATTGTAAAGGCAGTTCCACAAACTTCGATTAAACAAAATTGATTGAATAATTATTCGAATAAAATTATTGAAATAAAAACTACTTGAATGAGTCGTCTCTTGTTCGAATAATACTGTGGTGTGGTTAAGGTAAATGCCAGACACCAAGTAGGCCTACTTCCCCCTCAGGCAGGAAGTTTTCCCCGGAATCTAACTCCAGACATCCATACCAAGCAAACCGTAAGTCCAACGAAAAAATGTTTCAAATAAAATATTTAATTTGGACCTTTATCTAAAACTTTCTCGCGAACACTTTGTCTCTGACCAACAAACAAAAAACTTTTCAGCGATGTGAAAATTTCATGTCATTATTAAAGTACATTGTTGTAATATTGATTTTTAAAATATGAAATAGGTTTTGTAGTGGATTTTATTTTACATCATACGAATCGTATGGTTCTTATCTGCGTATCCGTGAAAGTTTCATAATTTTACATCGTTGCTAAGTGTATTAAATGTCAGTGTTATTGAAGCTCGGTTTTCGCTGTTTCACGCCGCTAGGCTTAGTTTTCGTGAAGAAAACTAGAGTAGACAGGAGCGATTTCTAATGTTATCATTCAGGTTAGTACAATTTGGCCGAGGGCACGGTTAAAAAAATCGTACTGTACAACAGACCGTATTACATCCGTGAAATCCTCCGGAACTGGAAGAAGAGCACCTTGAAATTGAGGGAGACGAGTTTGGCGACCCCGATGATGTCGATTACGAGCCCCAGCATATCAATGAAGATGACTACGATAATGTCAGTTTATTTTGACTACTTTAGATAATTACAATATACCTATAGTATACTTTTTATCCTTGCTGTAAATATCGCTAATATCAAATTATTACTTATGTTTTAAACATACTTGTATATTTCGTTCAACTTTATATAATAAAAGTGATCTAGGACCTAAATTGTTTTTATTTTTTAATAAAAAATATCTTACTTGCCATTGTGAGTACATTCTTTAACCAGTCACAATGTTTTTATAGGGGGTAAAACGGTTTTTGTAAATCATAAAATGATTTTCCAAGAAACTTGATAAAGTTTATTATAACTTGTTAAAAGCAAATGTTTTGGTTTTCTACGTTGAAAATTATTCAAAATACGTAATATCATTGTTAGTTGAATACAAATATCAATGCTAAAGTTTAATTTTTTGTAATTCATTATAAAAGACTAAAACTAAGCAAAATTCGATAGATTATTTGTAAGTTAATAATATGTGTTTCAACCAATGTGATTCGGGCTCTAATCAGTTGACCAAATTTCCAAAATTTATTTGATATGTTTTAAGATTTAAACCCTATATTTTTGACATTTGTCTGCTCATGAGGGTGCTGAATATATTCTACTGAAAATTTCTACTCACTTTCACCTGCGTATGAGAGATATATTAGTTGAATTTGTTTCCACCTCAGCCTCCACGGTAAAAAACAATGCGTTGTTCGGTTTTATTAAAATTTTACATGAATATACCTTTAAGGCATCTAAAACGACGAGTGGAATCATTTTTATATCTTGATTCCTTTTTTGACGCAGTTGCAACGATGATTAAGGGAAACAAAATCATGAATAAATTTAAAAAAATTATCAATTGTATAACAGATTATGTGATTATTTATGCATTTTGATTCATATCTCTATAATGAATTTAGATCGAGTCTTAACGAATCTTGTAGTTTTTTGGCATTGAGTTTGCAATTACATGGTTGATGTTGATATTGTAAGAGGATTATGTGAACCTTTTTAAAGAGGTTTATGAAAAGACACATTCATATTCAGAAAAATTGTGTTGTGATTGGAATGAAAGGACGAATAAAAATTAGCGAATTGATTTGACAGATTTTGTACATTATTGGATTGACACGATGAAATTATACCTTAGTATCTCCTAGTTTCATATCTCTTTAAAATTTAATAAATATATATGTTTTGAAAACTATTCCATTAGTTAAAAACCTTTTTCATAAAAATATTCAATAAAGAACAGATTTTAGATATTTTAGCGAGTTCTTCTGTTAACGAGACTACTAATTTAAAATGTTTTAAAAACAAACAAGAAAATATTTTAATAAAAATAGGATCTAAATCGGTTGCTGAAAATTAATGCTTTTTTATTTTAAGAAAGGTATGTTTCTTAAAGAGAATTTAAAATAAACATTTAATATATTTTAGTGTTGTGTAACTTTGTATGTTATTGAAATTGTTACTGCAAGTATTAAAGATAGAAATAATAAATGGACGCTCAAATGTTAGTCTAAAGAAAATAATATAAGAACCCAATCCACGCACATCTTCGCATAACGTCTAAACATATTCCATTATTAATTTCTTCATTATAATATTAATAACTTCTAAATCATTTGATCTATTACTATGAAATAAAAAGCAATTCAAATATAATATTTTTATCTTTATTTAGATATATAATAATGTATACAAATATTAAATTTTATCAAATAGGCCTACAGTTTTATAACCGTTATAATTGTACACATTTACCGAGTTAAAAATCCCCGTTAGCATAGTTAGGCCTAAATAAAGTCTGTTGTTTTTTATTTAATTTGTTTAATGATGTATTTCTGATTAGTATCAAATTGATCCGCCTTTGATTTTTCACGGGGCTTACTAGCTAGCTAATAATAACAGCTATAGGTGCGCAGGGCGTGCATAAACGACTACGTATGAAATCCACGGTAAACTTATTCAGCAAATCTGCAGTCTCTGAAAAGAAGCCTTTCTCTGTTATCACTGAAAATAATCATCAGTAGGTCTTTAAGAATAATTTTCAAACCCCTTTTTAGATTCCCGTACAGAATACAAACTTGTCATCCTTTTAATGTAAGGCACAAAAAAGGCAGAGTTTACAATGTCAGCAATGAACTACGAAAATACGGGGTTCCAAAATATGGTTTTCAGATTTATTTCTAAATTTGTATGAATATAAAACATTTAAATTATTAGCAATGTTAGTACTGCCTATTTTGTTGCATAAAGTATTCAAGGTATGTTTTAACTGTTGTAGTTTATAAAATTCTACATCTCGTCTTGTACAACAGCAAATGAAATAAATACACACATTTAGGATGTTTTAATTAGGCTGTCATAGTTTCAAATTCAGGCAACTATTTAATAGTTATATTATTTCACCCAGGTTTTAAATTGTTTCAAGGAGTATATATTGTACGTAGTACAAATTACAGCATTCTATAAAAAGCCCACTTTTAAATCGACTTTTTCACACTATAGCCCGAAATCGTCCTACACGTCGACTAACATTCTTTCAAGCACACTACTTACGTTTTTAAAAGTTGGCAACGCTGCTCGGGCGCCCGATAAATCCAGATGTTAAATGTATTGGATTTAATTACTTCCGAAACGGGACTTCGTTTAAACGTTTGTTTTACTGTCACAATAAAACGGTTATTTAATTAAACTGGAAAAACTCTGTTAATTTTATTCTTGGCAGTGAGCCAATGTTAAGTGCACGAACACACGACAAAATTGTCCAAAACGTAGCGAATACTTAATTGGAAAGGTAGGCGAAGGCACTCTGGAACGCAAAGAATTTTGCTTTTGATAAACGAACTTAAGCACATTCCTCGCAAGAATTTATCTTAAAAGGTGAAAGATATACATACACTTAAAAGAATTGGTTAAAAGTAAGTACAGAAAGTACAGAGAAAACACGTTTTCTACTGAGAAAAAATACAAATTTCTGGACGTGAATAGAGTAAGATGGTTGGTAGTACAGCAAGTATCTATATATATATATATATAAGTCCTGACTGACCTCTGATTCATAATCATTGGTGCCCAAATTATGATATCTAGAGCCTTACAATTTCAGGGTACCTTCATACCACTATGTCGAAGTACACTGAGAAAGGGTTTTGCAAAATATTGATTTGAAAATGGTCAAAATACGTGAGTTCACGCCCAGCCCTATACCTATAACAGCTGATTTGAATCAATATCTTAGCGACGTAACTCTTGGTGTGGCCTATAATATACCAGCACACGTTTGCTGAATGAATTTACATTCATTACCATAGCAACCAGCTTAGAAAATTTACAATCAGTTAATTATTTTCACAGCCGAATTTGTTTGATTAGGTTAACAAAATAAAAACAAACAAAACACGAAACAGGCTTACTATATTATAATTCAAACATCTGTTTTCACATATAACAATAGCTGTATTGGATCATAAGTTTAATAAAATTTTAGTTTAGGCCTATACTGACCCAATATACGTTTATTCAAGCGTTTAGATTTATTACCATAATCAGGTAATTATTCTTGTGTTTAAAAATAAAACCTACTATATAATAATGTAAACCCTTTAAAATTATACCAACTTTATATTTACTAGGTCTACTTCACCAGTTTGAAATACTACTTTAACGTATCATACTTTGGTCATATTTTATAACTTGAAAATTGCCTCTCTTCTGTAAAAATACAAAATCTCCATCCTAAGGAATCGTCATTCCCGTGAAAATATAATAGTATACGATAATCTGTTTTCACCGAGGGGGTTGGTGAGCGAGGCGAACACAGGAACAGCCTTCAATTAAATCTATATATTTAAAAGAATTGGTTAAAACTTTGTACAGCCGCCTCTCTTTTTCTACTAGGTCAAAATTAATGACGTTTGTCATAAATTGTTGGTATTTATGCGAGATATTTTTTTTTTAATTCCTTGTACTCTATTACACTAAAATGTTCTTAAATTGTTCCTACCATGCATTTGCTATAAGCCAACATATGCCGCGTGATTCTGTAATCCGCGTATACAACTCAGATGGTGGTAAAAAGGATTAAAATTAAAAAAAAAACCTTCCTATAAATATATGTCCGGAAACGCTATTTGAACCAGCTATCCGCCATTTCGTTTTATTTACAACATAATGTATATCCTTAAAAAGGCTTAACCGACTGAGTTGAAATTCTTTGCGTTACTTATAACTGTGGTAAAATGAGTTCAAACATTCGATTTGAAAATGGTGACCATTTTCGTCCTCCTGTCAAAACTATCGAGCAAAGAGTAACGGTAAAACAGCGCCCATTAGTGTTTATCGCTGAGAATGGTAGGTTGTATTACTGAAATGCATCAAACTGATAAACGCCAATGGAGGTCGTTCTAGTGCTACCATTGGTTCGATCATTTTGACGGTTATAAAATTCGACATAAAATCGAGTTATTCACATTTAACTTGTTTAGATGGCCGAAACTTTAAAACGGATTGTAGTCGACAATGTTTTTCAAACAAGGTCTTTAAGTTGATGTGTAACGTCCAAACGGTTAAGGCTCCGCTCTAGCAAAAGAGAAAACAACCGGTGATTCAAGCGCTTCACTCTATAGCTGCATCCAAACAGTGGAGTTTCTTGACTCTGATCGCTTTGATGTTGCTTTATTTAAAACCATTTTGTAAATACTGTATATCTATTGTAAATTGCAAGGTGAAAAAAAAAACTTAACATTCTTTAAAAAATGTCGTAACCTGTTTGCTATTTACATTTAAGTGTCCATGTTTTATTGTGTAAAGAATATAATGCAAAATTGGTACTTAAAAAATATCAATTACATAACAAATGAAAGGGATTTTCAACAAAATTTAAAACTCAAAACGGACAAGTATTGTTATTTTGGTTAAAACGAGACCTTGCAAACAATTTGTCGATACATAATAATTCGACCCAGCTGAACCGCTGACGTGAGTTGAACAAATTTCCAAAATTAAGTTTATATATTTTAGGGTTTCAACTAACTAATTGAGAATTGGATATAGGTACTCAGGAAGGCGCTGAATAGCTGCCTCTGTGTACGACATATATTAGTATAATTTGTTTGCACCTAAGCCACCAACTTCGACTCACACGCTCTTCCTTCCACTCGCAGTGGAAACCTTGAGGCCTCGGATTATGGACTTCTTCGCTTCGCTGTCAACCTATGTGGATTTGAACCGGGTACTTTTATGGAATTTTACGTTTTGATCGATTTTGGCTATACTAAACGAGCAAATGTGCAGAATAATATCCCACATTTATTTGTTTGGATAAAACCAAAAAAAGTTTCATTCTAGCATACAAAATGTCAAAAAAATAGTTACTTACTGTAAAAAAAAAACTTGCTTCCTGATGTTGGATTTTTTTATCTGACGAACGTAACCGAGCGACTTAGTTCCGACTTCAAACGTGGCCGGATAGTGCAAACAGATATATTATATATTTATATAATTTTTAATAACACCCCAAAACGTGTTCTGGGATCATGATAGGTGCTCATTTACTACTCCCGACCTTAGGTCTCACCATAAAATTCACTGCAGTTGCTCATCTTTCCTATGGAAATTCGTTAGTAAACGAAATTTTTTAAAGGTTTTTAATTTAACTTTGCTCTTCCGGAATACAAATCCAAGATGGCCGAAACTACAGTAGACCGTTAAGCCATTCTAGATATATAAATAATTAATAAAAATAAATTATTAAGTAAGAAAACCAAAATGGCGGATAGCTGATAGAATAATCATTTCCTCTTTTAACCCAGTCACCTGCAGCTTCATCCCCTGCATACATGAGCAGGACCCACCGTATTGTGATATTGTTACATGATTTCTTATTATTTTGTAATTCTTTCTGATATTTTGTATGAATGTGATTTTTTAATTGTATTTATTGGGTATTTTTTGCCAAGAGGGTTAGAACCTCAACATAAAATATAAACTACAGAAAATATTAAATAGTGTGAATCAGAACTGTACGAGCTGAGCGAGCTCGAAAATTAACATAAGAAGTACACTTGGAAATCGAATAGTTTGTTTTATTTATGTGGTGCATTTCTACATGTATTATAATATTGGATGTGGTATTGAAATTCCATATTAAGGTTGAATACCATTTTAACATATTTCAGTCACTGATAAAGCAATGTAATTTATCATTAAAAGTTTTATCGAAATCGTACCGAAAAGTACCGACACACATTCTTTACGAGTATAGAAGGAACATTACAACTGGCTGATTACAACTATAGAAATACACGTCTATGCGCTGTAGTTAAACAGTATTTAGAACTCTATAGACGTTTGTGTTGTATTTCCCCTCGGTTCTACCAATCTAATGGGTCGGAAAAGCTTTATGAGAACAGCAAACGAGGTGCATTGCTGCCACCATTCCGCTACATAAATTCACCTACCACGTACTGTACTAACTGCGAAACAAAACCGCAAAACTGATTTTATAAGAGAACGTTTATTTTTGTAACAGTAATGTATATGTTTATCTGCGCTGAAACAAAATATATAATTTTGAATAATAAAAAAAATTGTTTCTCCTGAATTCTTAAAATGCCGTGCAATTTATCGATTTGCCCAAGCGTTTCCACTGAGCACATGAACCAAATGAAATAAAAACGTTTTGCAACATCCACCAGCATTGTATATGTAAATGTATTATGTAACTATAAAAATTAACTTTTATTTTGTCCAGTACAACAATCCTTATTTGGATATTCTCATATTACCGGTTTTGGAGCCATTATTTAAAACAAAGTGTGTATGCAATTTAAAATGTCGCACTGTGGGGCGAAACTCTAGATTCTTTGGATCCCTATTTACTTTCTCGCTATACTATAGTATAGAGAAAGTATAGTGATTGCAAAAAGAATCGATGTTGAGATTTTTGTGGAAATATCCGTTTTGGGACCCCCTGAGTCCAAAAAAGTGTTTTTTACAAAATATCTGCCTGTATGTATACAAAGCTAGAGCGAAAACTATTCGATCGATTTAAAAAAAATTTGCACCAGACATGTCAAGTAGGCCTGTATAGATGCACGAAAACCCATTTTGAAAAATTTCGAAAACAACTCCCTTTTTGGCAAAAAACCCCAAAAAATCAGTTATTATTTTTTTTGTAAAAAAACGGCTCTAACGATTTTGATAAAATTTGGCTTATTTGTAGCCCTTAATGTACCTTACTATATGAAAAAACCGCATCTTTCTAAAAATTCTCGTTTAGCTAATAATAATAATAATATTTATTAATTAATCTCCTACTTTAATAAATCACCTCTCCTACCCCACAAACAATTATGAAGTCACAGTGAATCTGTTTAGTAATTTAAATATGTTTGTGAGAAAGTATGTCCCACTTCCTGGTACCGTTTATTTCACCAAGAATTAATTATTATTATTATTATTCTCTTATATTAATTTCGATGTACATATTGATATATTACTTCTCGAAGGTATATTTTTTTTAGCTAAGGGATATCTCCCTTAATTCTTCATCAAAATGAATTACTCAAACATTATTTTGGAGCTCATGTTCCTCGATATTAACACAAAATAGACAAACAGCTTAAAATTCACGTTTTCGTTAAAACAAATTATTTAAAATACTTTATATGGTTCCTAATGAAAGGCGCCATCTATTAACAACTAGTTTAACCGACATGACAGCTGTTAGTTTGATTGTTTACATTCCATATTATGCAAGTGAAATAAACTGTTATTTATAAACCAAAGCAAATAAATAAACGTAATTAACTGAACTAAATCAACGTATTAAATCAAAAAAGTACTCCTTCCTAACTTGCGAAATATTCGCACGGGTCACCTAGTAATAATATTATATTATTATTATTATTATTACATGTTTTATCTAAATTCTTAACAAATAACTCAATAAATCGGAATGTGGCCGTGGTAAAAACGTAGTATATTTACAACTACATTATTTTAATAGTATTATTATTATCATTATTTTTCGGATGCGGACAAAACCTGGGCGAAGTCGGATGTAATTCTTTCGAATTCATCTTACTAAGTAAACTTACAGCGAACTATAAACTCAGTATGGCACTTTTTTTATAACCAGCAACAATATACACAAAATATCGAGCACTTTAAAAATCGTCAAAGGCTGCAAAACTAATACAGCATTATTTTAATTAAATCATATTTACTCTCAGTTCAAATAGGCATCAATAGTAGCTAAAAAGAAACAACAACGTTATCAAACAAGTGAATCTTGTATGAACAATTAAAATAGGAAGATATCATTTCACGCAAATTCAAGACTTGAGCTGCCGATTCAAAACATTTGCCTCAAACATGGCATTATCACTCGGTGTCTCTGGAAGGTCCCAGCGTTTTCTTGACTCCCAAGAGAGCTCGAAGACTTGACAGAAGTTTGACTTTTTCGTCCCTGTCCGGTGATTTGGGCCGTAGTGTGTCGTTTGTTGTTTGTTTGTTGTCAGAGTTTTGACAGGTAAAACTTATTTTTCCGTTTTTGTCTGTGAGAGATTTTAATATATTTCAGCAGATGTACGGATGACGTCATTGTTGGCCGAAACCGGGATGGTAAAAATAAGATTTGTTGAAAGGAACAAAATGTAAGGTAATTTACAAAATATACTTAAATTAAATATTCGGCGTCGATTGTTGATTATGGAAACAGCATATTCATTTAAGAGATGAATGACTAAAATATATCTGAATGTTGTATATTATGTTTAAACATGTATGCGATAGCAAATTACTTAAGACTATACATTATTCCCTTGGACATTCTAAATTAGAGTATTGCCTTACAATTTGTGGAAGAGTATACTTTCAAAACGTTAAATTAATCAACAACACTGCAGAAGAATTTTGTATTCCTCCCATTAAAAAAATATATATATTACGGAGGTCATAAACCACCTCTTTTACAGGTTTGAATATTCAAAAAAATTTGTACGTGTATAAAGTGGCAAGATGCTTTTACTTTCTGCACCCTATAAGTAGTGTATGGAGAAAGCATTAGTTTCGTCCAAATTTTCGAATTTGAATTTTTAGTGGAATTATCAGTTTTGGTGCTCTCTGAACTCCAAAAAATTGTTTAGTGGAATTATGTGTGTTAGTGCTCCCTGAACCCAAAAATATTTTTAGTGGAATTATTTGTTTTGGTGCTCCCTAAACCCAAAAAAGTGTTTGTTTTTTTTGGTGATGTCTGTCCTTGTATCTCTTAGGATGTGTACAGAGCTGGAGACCATACCAACGGTCCGATTTTGATGAAATTTGGTATGTAGTTGTAGTTCTGGAATATCTCCAGGTATTTTCTTAATTTTTACAAATTTTTGATTTTTAAAGGGTTTTACCCCCAAAAAATGACCAAAAAACGAGAAAAATGAAAATTTCTCAAAAACGGCTCTAACGATTTTGATAAAATTTTGCTTATTTATAGCCCTTAATGTAGGCTACCTTACCAAATGCAAAAAAAAACCTCATCTTTCTAAAAATTCTCGTTTAGGTAATAATAGTAATAATAACTGATTTTGGGGGGGTTTTGGCCAAAAAGGGGGTTGTTTTTCAAAATTTTCAAAATCTTTTTTCGTGCATCTGTACAGGCTTAATTGACATGTTTGGTGCAAATTTGTTCGAATAGTTTTAATAATAATAATAATATAATATAATATGGATGTGTGTTACATGCATCTAATATTTTCCATGGTATGTCCTACTTTTGCAATTCTAAAAAATCAATTCCTATGCTACTCTTGGGAAAGTATAAAGTTTCAACTGGGAGAAAGTATGTGGCACCGTTTAAATCTGGTACCGTTTATTTTAAAATGTGTTGCAAATAACGACAGCGAACTCAAATTGTGTGCGGAAATTATTTAAATGTTTGTTATATAATTTCCAAAGCTGTGCATGCAAGCTGTGTTCGCTTTTCCCCGGTTATTAAGCGAACACTGGGACTAAACAGGGTACATAGAACTAGACTTTGAAGTATTGACTTAATAATGTGTGCGTGCGTTGGTGAGGGAGAAGCAGATATGGTGTATGTGTCTGTGTGTTATATATTGGTATCGAATTATCGTCTCCGAAAATTAAAATTGTTTATTAATATATTGCGTAACCTTGGCAGGTGTTCTTTAATTGTGTATTTTATATTCATTTTTGAAAAAAGGGAGAGTGTATGTGAAAGTGATAGATAAAGAAGTTTAACCTTAATTTTTAGCATAATTAAAACATAGAAAAACATACATAAAAACATAAAAAAATTCAAAGTAAAGAAAAAAATAAGTTGAGAGACTGAAAACTACCATGAATATAAATCGTTGGTTGTATCGATTTAATTCGAAACATAAACATGATTGTCTATACTCAATAAAATACAGTTTTTTAAAATTAAATTTTAAATGGGACAGTATAAAAATAATTATAAAATTTTGGATTAAACCAATATAACCAACGATTTATACTCATGACAGTTTTTACTTCTATACTGAACCAACGCAGGTTTATATATAAATATTGAGCTTGACTTGTGAGAAGATTTGTATCTGATTTGTATTAAAAGTTCAACAACATAATTTTAGTTTTGGCTTATACTGGACCAATATACGATTCTTTAATACATTTACATTAATTACCATAGCAACCAAGTTAGCAAATTTAGACATTTAAAAAAAATGAGAAAGCACAATGACCATTTTAGACGAATCACCAGTAGGGAATCCAATCCCGGGATTATTTTCGATCCCGGGATTTCGGGACCGCAAAACCGAATTCCGAGATCCTGGGACCAATCCCGGAATCCGTCAAAATCCAACTAGCTTGATAAAAAGCCTAAAAGCGTGTATTTATGATGTAGTGGTGTAGTATTATTTATATAATTATGATTATAACAAAATAAACCATATTTATTTAGCATTTCTTTTGTTAAACAATATATATATTGATAAACATTAACCACACTAAAACTAGCGAAAACATTTTACGTCAATGTGGTCGGGTCAGTAGGATTTGCTTGATACTGAATCAAACTATTCACAAAAACTAAAGGAGACGTGTGAGAGGGGGATAAGGAGGATAGGGTGGACATAATAACAATTGAAGGTCGCATAGAAGCAGGAAACAGGTGCAAGTAAAGATAAGGGCTGATGACATCACCATACCATGACATCACCGTAAACAATAATCACATACTGTTTATTTTACTCTTACTACACTACTAAGTGAATCCGACAACCCGACTACACGATTAATATTATTGTTTATTCAAGTCATTTGTTTATGATTGTTTATTTAGTTCACTACATATAAATAAATGAATTGTTTATTTAGAAAATCTATTATTTTCTTGATTAAGCGTTACTTGTACAAGTCAAAATACCTTAAAACGTAAAAAATTTCAAATCCCGAAATCCCACTACTGTTATTTTAAAATCCCGGGATTGTCGTCGGAATAAATCGGCCCGGGATCCCGGGATTGGATTCCCTAATCACAAAGTACACCAATTTAACACAACTTACTAAATTAGGAAGTACATTGTCCATTTCATCGGTAGCGTGACGTGACTATATCCATACAGCTATTGAGTTTAAGCCTTTGAATCCTATTTTATTTCGATTTCTACTTCTTTTACCATCAGCAGTTACATTAAACTTCATTGGGTACAGATCGAAATATATGTGAAGACGCGAGCCGCGCAAGTAGGGATGTGAGTGTGGAAGGGAGGAGGTATTCTCTGTTTAAAGTTATTGTTTGTTAATGATGGATGTTGAATTTTATTATTATTACTTATTCGGACATGGCTAGAAAAAGACTGACCAGCAAGTTAGACGCTTGCCATCAATTGCGTGTGCTCAGTGCATGAATTGTGTTGTGTCTGTGGTTGTTGTGTTTGACTTCTCAGTCTTATCTCTGAGATCCATCATGTAGATATTTAAGGTTAGTAATAATTGTAGTTTTATTTTGTTCACCCTTACATAGGCCTAGTTGCCTAGGTTTATGTACCGTTAGTTTTAGTCACTTGAGAACGGGAATTGATTTGCATTCCCGAAACGGAGGAGGTATGTTATGTGAGGCGGGGTAGGGGATTTGACTGCTGAGTACACTACTACCCAGTCTGTTTTTTACGGCTATGTTTTTAAAAGTTATGTTATAATTTATACACTATTTATAACAACATTTTATACAATATGTATAACAATATATACAATATTTATAACAATTTCATTAAGTTGATTATATGTAGTCCAGAAATAATAAAAACTAAAAATTTTTAGAAAAGAGTGCAGAAGATAACGTGACTAACCTCTGTCACCGACTGACTCGCTACGCTGATCTCCGCGCTGTTAGCGCATTCGCATTGGCCGTCCCTGCTTCTGCGCATACAGCCAACCACTTCTTCACATATATTTCCTACTGTTTCTGTATAAAACAATGAAGAAGACGAAGAAATCATCGATGAAATCAAAAGCGTTTTAGTTTAGCGTCTTACTTTAAGACATGTATCGCAAGTTCGTATATTTTGCCTCCTACAAAAAGTGATCGGTGTGCCTAAAGACGATTTCAACTCAAAAATCACAAACTAGCGACAATTTAAAAAAAAATAGAAATAAAGGAAGATGAAGTCAGAGTAAAATATAAAACCGAATTCTTCAACAACATAAAATGGCTTTAACATGTATTACAGAAACAATCTTTATGTACGGATTTCATGTAGTGCGTACACATCTGTACTGATCAAATTAATCACAAAATATTAACAACCATACACACAAAACTGCCCCTCTTCCCTTTCACAGGTGTTAATGACACACTCGTAGCAACCAAAGTAGATTTTTCTACCCCCTCAGGGACTGGTATTCGGACATTAATATATTTACAGAGGAGATGATTACTTGAAAGCTGAATTCTCCACCCTCGCGTCCCCTAAACCGTGTTATTTATTGTCAACCGCATCAAGCAGTGAAAGCGTAGCGCTGGTTCATTTCATTCATTAAGAGAATTGAAAACGATTTAATTATTTATTTTTAACGCTCTGCAATATCGTTACGTGGGTTTCACAAAAGTGTTGTCGGGTTAGGTAATGTTACATTTTGTTAGGTAAGGGGTTAGACGTAGGCACCCACATTTATTCACTCATGCGTATGGTAATTAGTTTGGGTTAGTTTACTATAGTCTTAAAACGTATATTATTTACAATATCCTTTTTATTTACTTTGTTTTCCACAAGAAACTACTAACGCGAAGAACAGAGCACGCGGATTATTGCATCTCAGTTATGCCATTGGATTTGTCTTTAAATTGTGCTACCACCTCCGATTTGTCTTTGCACACCCAAACCTCCGATCGCTTCTCCCACCTCCGTTCAACTTTATTTTTTCGACTTGAATTCGACTTCATGAATTTGTTCGCCTGGAAGTTATGCAATACGTTTCCTCTACGCAATACTCTACACGGCACCTGTAAGTTATGCAATGGTCACCGCTACGCAATACACGTATTTAATCTATTCTTATTATTTTATAATTATGAGAAGAAGAAGTAGAATTTTTTTTATATAATAGAGAGATTTATTTTTCTTCTTACTGACTCAACAGGGTCTTCTTTCTCCGCTAATTTTTCCAAGCCCATTCCCTTGGCAGTGGTTTCGCTAGGTAGTAGCTATACTTATTACTTTATAATTATTATGAGAAGAAGTAGAAAAACTATTTCATATAATAGAGAGATATATCTTTGTATCTTAAAATTTTTTGTTAAATATTTAGTTTTTTAGTTCTTTAATTTGAGTCGGCGTCATCTAAAAACAGATAACTTGAGCAAAATAAAATGTTGCACATATGTGCAAAATTATGTGATAGATATGCATGTGGAGTTGTACTAACTTATCTTAAACCGTTCATAAGATAACGATTTTCTCAAATAAACGCATACAGACAACTGCTAAACTAAGCAAAGTAGGACACATATTATCGCATATATTATTTCTCAAGACTATTTTTTTGTCGGTACGCCATAACTTCCTTAATACATCATCAAATTACATGAATGAGGCATCATTTTAAAGCTTTCCTTAACCACTACACGGGAAAAATAGACAAACAGCTTAAAATTCATGTTTTAATAACAAAAATTGATTTAAAAAACTTTTATATTATACTCTGTATGTTCCTAATGAAAGGCGCCATCTACTAACCATCTGTTTAACTAGCATGACAGCTGTTAGTTAGATTGTTTACACTGTAAGATTGTATAGGGAAACTGTTATTTATAAACCAATGTAAATAAATAAACTTAATTAACTGAATTAAATCAACGTGTTAAATCAGATAAATGTAGGCCTACTCCGAACTTGCCTACATATTCGCACGGGTCAGCTAGTATTGTATTATTAAATTTGTTAGTTTTGATCTGCTGAATAACATGGTAAAGTTAGGTAGAATAGTTGCGAGGCACCCTGTAATATGTTTACAAACTGGAAACGAAACATACTCTGACTAGAGACTGCAAGTAAATACTTTTTGAAGTGAAAACTTCTATAGTCGCGCCGCGTCCAAAAACGTTTGCGGGCGGTGAATCGGATTTTACCGTCACGCTCTATTCCATCACGTTCTACTATAAATAGTACACATAACTGTGTATATAGCAGAGTATATAGTTCATTTGGTAATACCTCTGAAATGGGCATTGTGCTTCCTCATTTTGTAAGTTGTGTCAAAATAGTTTACTTGGTAATACCTCTGAAATTGTCATTGTGCTTCCTCATTTTGTAAGTTTTGTTTTAAAATAGTTTACCTGTCAGTACCTCTGAAATGGACATTGTGCTTCCTCATTTTGTAAGTTGTGTTAAAATAGTTTACTTGGTATTACGTCTGAATTGGGCATTGTGCTTCCTCATTTTGTAAGTTGGGTTAAAATAGTTTACTTGATAATACCTCTGAAATGGACATTGTGCTTCCTCATTTTATAAGTTGTGTTAAAATAGTTTACCTTTGAAATGGACATTGTGCTTCCTCAATTTGTAAATTGTGTTATTTTTATCTTATCACATTTTGAAACTTAAATCTAAAAAAATGTAAATAACATTAATACGATTGTCTATATTCATGACAGTTTTCACTTGTCGGCAGTCCCACGATTGCTTTCTTTTATTTTTAATAGTTGCAATTCTGTTACACAAAACAACGTATTTGGTAAAATATAAAAAGTAATAATTTACGTCGACTAGGAATCGGCACTTAATCATCATGTGCGCTTATTTCTCCCATTTCTGTGAGTAAGTTCACTGTGCTCTTTTTTCGTATATTCATCACAAAGCTATCATAACGGATAGTATCTTCATGGACAAATAAACGAAAAGAGCTTATATAAAAGTATTTTACCCCATTTTGTAAATTGAGCACCAGTCGGCATGTTTGATTCTACAAGGTGACAATAAAACAATATCTTAGTTCTACTGATGGGGTTCATATCTAATATTTTCAGGATCAATTATGTTCATTGATCTTCTTCTAGTGTAGCCTTTTTCATACTCTGTTCTGCTACCTTAGCCAAAGAATCTCTGAGGAGGTTTGTATATATCGTGCGTGATGTAGTAGGTGACGACAAATTCATTATTCCGCAAAACATTTTACCGGCATCTAAGCCCTTGCCTATGCACCGAAGTCAGTAGAACATTCTAAGGTTTACATCAAAAACATCACTCTTCTTAGGCCTACATGTACTGGAACTCCAAAACTCACAGCCCGGATCAACACATTTCAAAGTTAGTCGACAAGCTAGGCCATTCCTACACTCTGTGTCTTCTTCAAGAATAACACAATCACCACATAACTTACAAGCCACATGTGTATTGAAAATAGATTTTAAGATATTTAAAGAAATAATTATGTTTGAGTCAGATCCATCAACATTTTTGAACTGTTCAAAACTGTCTAAGAGTTTCCTCTTTGAAGAACTGATAGGCCTACCTTTTTTAGAAGCACATTCTTTTGAAGGCTTGTCCAGTTGTGTAAACTGATTACCCCTAAATGTTCTGTATCCAAATTTAAGTTTTCGTGGCATAATTCCAACACAAAACACATACAGTAATTCACTTTATACAAAAAAAGTATAGGTTATAAGGTTAGTTTGTTTATGTAAACAGACCAGCAAACTACTAAAAACAATCACAACAATATTGTATAATGCATAGTGAAAAAAAGAATTGGCGCCAATCAGCTGTTCATTACCAACTCATCAGAGGTACCAACATTAAAATTAAATAACAAATAATCCAAACTATTATAGACTAACATAATACTCTCAGTATTTGTTATTGTGCTAGCCTAGCACGGTTACAGGTGCACAAAAATTGCTTGCAGGTAAATTTTTAAAAATTCATAAAAAATCCATTTCTGAAGAAAAGGGTCATGTTATTGGTATTGGATCTTTAATTTAAATAATTAAAAAAAATTGTGAAAAAAATCTTTCAACTCCCCTTAATATCGCATACTCTTTTGTACTACCGTTAAGAAACTGTCTACACTGAATTGAATAACGAGAAAGAGGTTTCGATTTTATTATATTATGAAAGAGAAACACTTACCAAACTAATAGCCATGTTTAACTTACAGCAATGTTCTCCTTACCCGTAAAAACAAATTCGCAATTAATGTAAAGCAATGCATACAAAACATACAAATTGAAAACGAGTTTCTACAATTAAAATCAAGCAAGTACAAATGAAAACTTTTGGAAAGAAAACTTTCTTTCGTCTTTAATAAAGAATCTTGTATGAATCAAACTAAAGTAAGAATGGTAAAGCAAGGTAAAGAAGGGTTAAATTTGCTACCCACTTATTAGATACAGGCCATACTTTTAATCTCATTGATAGTGAAAAGTCAAAAACTAAATAGTTTGGAAATTTTAGAAATAAACAGATCATTTCTCAATGTCTATGCTTCTAACCCAAATGAACCGGTACATAACCCATCCCCTTTGTTGAAACCCATTGTAATTACACGAATACGCGAAAAAATCACAACTGGAATTACATAACCTAACCTAAACTAACCTTTAACAGCCGTAAAATTTTAAAACGGATGTAAATATTGGTTATAAGTCAGTTCCACTACTCGTAAGTTTTATGTAAACAGTAAGAATTTATTTTTTTCTTAAGTCAAATCTTTTTAGTCAACACCTAGGCGTGGGTTCTCGGTGTTGTGCGCTTTTTACGCCTATCTAATTTTGTTTTCTCAAGGGTTGGCACATGTCTCACTCTCGTTAAACATAAACCTGGCGAGCTGTGCTTTTTTTTCGCTAAATTCCAGTTGTGTGCTTTTTTTTTCGCTAAATTTTAGTTGTGGGCTTTTTTCTCGAGACAAATTACACAACCTGTAGGTTCACCTTTCTCTTGCTATTCCAAACCCTGCTCCTCATAAGATAAGCGAGAGAAAACATACTTGCTCAATTTCAGCGTTTAATTATCCTGAATCCAATTTACTGAACGTACACCAGAATTTTATTCCTACAATCACCAGCCTCATTCACTACTAAAATTCAAGTTTTAGATTTTACTAGAACAAACTAGGCTCACTTGGATATAAAATACAGATTATTATATTTACCATTTTATTTAAAAAATCTCAAGTTTGTATTTTTGTAGGCCCTTTTAGAATTTTAAGATACAACTGGATATGCCCTCATGAAAAGAATTTGTATATGTGGTAAAACATATGTTTTCTAAAATATTTCACTCACGAGTGTGCGAGCGGAGCAGTACGAAGGCGGGCGTGCGAAGCACGCGTACTTATTTTCTAGTTTATAAACAAAAACAACTGAGAATGTCAAAATTACCACCAATACGACATATTTCAATTCAAATTTGATGTAAGTTTAATTCTTAAAATTCTGTATTTGAAAATTTTTCACCACGTGTTTAACCAACTTGATTGACACTATGATTGGCTTTATCTTTCTAGGCGTTACCGACCCCGTACACGTACTGTATGTCACATGTCAAAACTTACTTCTACAACTCAAGTGGCTTAATAAAGTTTCACACTTCGGAACTTTGAAGAAGAACAAAGTGGTAGGTAATTGGATCAGGAAAACTAAGACGTGTTGATGAACTATACAAGTGGGATAAAGTTGTTCCACGGATCGGAATCGAATTAAAACTATAAAGAAACTATCATCTGAAAACACTGGTACGGTTGGTCTGGTGTGGTAAAACGCTCGTAGCGTATAAACCAGACGGGTATGTGTACCCATTTCTTTACAACGACCGATTCCAACCGTAGTAAAATCCCAAGCTAAACTCCCTCCATGTATTAGCAAATTTCCGTAGGCAAGATGAAGCCATTGCGGTGACCCTTATGGTGAGACCTAAGGTCGGGAGTGGTCAATGGGCACCAATCATGGTCCTAGAACATTTTTGGGTGTCATTAAAATGTTTATATATTTGTTTGTTTCGTAGTAACTGTGTGTATTTTCACACTTCTTATTTTTACTTGATTTTGCCGCCTGAAGCCCATTTAAGCCCGGCCCGGATTGTACTAAATTATATGTAGGGTATATTATATTAGTTCGCGCTCTAACGGCCGTATTTTAAATCAAATTTGGTCCAAAATTGGTACACACGTTGGCTTTCTACGTCACTCGGACGAGTTCATTAGCCGGAAGCACGGTTTTTGTGCGTTAATAACTATTTTTTTAAGATTTTTCGTTTTAGAATAAAACTTTTTTGGTGTTTTATCCAGAAAAATTAATATCGGAGAGTGTTCTGCACAGTCTGTTTTTTCACACGACGTTATAAACCGTCTGGTTCCCAAACAATCTATCAAAACGTAAAATACCAAAGAAGTACCCAGTTCAAATCTAACGAAGCTAGTTTTTCCGCCACGAGCGAAGCGAAGCAGTCCATTATCCGAGTCCAAGCGGAACTAAGCAGTGCGTAACTATGGGCTTTAAGTGCAAACAAATTCTACAAATACATTTCGTACACGCAGGCAGCTTTTCATGGTCTTCGTGAGTAGACCAATTTCCCAAATAGCTGGTTGAAATATAAATTTAATTTTGCAAATTCGCTCAACTCACGTTCAGAAATTGATCTACTCACGAAGGCACCGAATAGCTGCCTGCGTGGTCGAAATATATTAGTAGAATTTGTTTGTAGCTCAGCATCCAACCCCGACTCGTTTTGCAAGTTTGCACCTCCAACTTGAGGCCTCGGATCAGAAGGACCCCACGGTAAAATACCCCACATGGATTTGAACCTAATAGCCTAACCTTAAGGTATTTTACGTTTTAAACGGTTTTTAGACAATAAAGTCGTGTAAAATGTGCAGAATAACCGCCTATATTTATTTTGTTAAATAAAACAAACAAAGCTTCATTCTAGTACTAAAAATCTCAAAAAAAAAATGTCTTCCGGTCAAAAACGGGCTTTGGTTTTTGGATAATGTTTGGCTAACAAACTCGTCCGCTTGGCTTATAAAACCCACTTTTGTACCAAATTTATATTAAATAGGACTTAAAATGCGAACACATACATTCCTATATAAATACAATTTTTAATGAAATCCCAAAACGATTTATAGAGACCATGATCGGACCGCAGTTACTATTTAAGTCATTAAAACCTAGGTCTCACCATAAGAGTCACTGCAATAGCTCAACTTTCCTATTTCGTTAAATACGCACTACTCAGCTGTTCATCCAGCACATTTGCCTTCAGTCTAGATTTGAACAAAAACTTAATTCCACATTAGTTCAAAAGTTGTGACTTCATTAGTGACCAACGTCGTATCTTTTGAACACGTTTCTGCTTATAACTTTAGTCTATTATTCAATTCAAGATATTCCTTGGATTCAACTCGCCGAGTTCTTCAACATGGCCACCGATCCGATTCTGTAGGTTGCATAGTTTAGGAGATACAACAAAACAAATTTGCTTTTTACAATATCCTTTTGGTTTTCATCTGCAACTTTTCAACGGTAGGTTTCTGGGAAAAATGGAAATTTAATTCTCTGCTACTTTTGCATTTTACTTTTTCTTCTTCAATCCAACAGGTCAAAAGATGAAAAAAGTTTGATAGTTTTGCTTTCGGTCAAGTGGACAAAGTCACGGGTACAGCTAGTCTGACATAAAAAATGAAAATTAAAAGTTAAAATATAAAATTTAAATATACAAATTTTGTCTGAAAATACAACATTTTTACAAATATGAAGGAGAATATTTAATATTTTGATGAGAAGGGTCATCTGCGGGATTCAAGATTGAGCCACTTAATTTCTTTGTAAAATTGTGTTGCATGTTGGTAAAACACGATGGAAAACAATAAAACTAATATAAGCATTAACAAATTTTCTGCTGCGAAAATTTCTTATTTCGTATGCTAGGAGCTGACCTTTTAATTTTTTTATTTATAGTCTAAATGAATTAATTATTTTAAAACTTTCTACGTAATAATCACTAATATTTTAAAGCGGACGCACATGTGCGTCCATAGCACATAAGCTTAAAATTGGCGTGCAAAACACGCAATGCTCTGTGTATTAAAAATATTCCCAATATGCGGGTTAGCATGCGAAAAACGCAATGCACTGTGTATTGAAAATACTCCCAATATGCGGGTTAGCGTGCGAAACACGCAATGCACTGTGCTTCGGCCGCTTCTCATAGTGTTCAGTGTCAAGCTATGTGCAAGCTCACATGTGCGTCCTTAGCAGTGAACGTGTTAATGTCTTCGTGCTAGCTCTGCTGTCATGTCACTATAAACGGGACAACCATAATCAATAGAAGAGAAAACTGAATCAACAAATAAAGCTCTCAAATTTGTAGGTATTAACTATAACTCTGAATAACCAACTTCAACCAACATGTACCATCATAATGTTTAAAAATTCATTAGCGGGTGTACGTACGTGAGTAACAATATAACATAACAGCTGATTTCACCCATCATCAAAAATCATATTTAAACAAAACCTAGCGCAGGTTATACTTTGGGGTTATGTTTACAACTTCAATCAATAGTACAATATCTTGTGAAGTTGATTTATTTTAATATGAGTCATAGAAATAATGTAGGCTCTAATACGTTATACGATTTGCTTTGAGGTTATAAAATGAATATAAATACAACCGTTTGTCATTTAATAACCTAATAACTTTTATCATTAAATCATAAATAAATCACGTATACAAATTAAAGAAGAGACACCCATTCATTCAACTTCGGAAACATTCGTACCTACATGAAATAAAAAGCAATTGAAAAATTATATTTTTATCTTTAATATATTATGTAAATAACACATTTTAACAAATAGGCCTGCATTTAGTAATCCGAATAACTATACATATTTACAGAGTTAAAAAATAAAGTCTGTTGTTTTTTAAATCGTGTATTTCTGATGTGTATTTAATTAATCAGTCTGTGATTTTTCGCGGGGTCAAACACTGGAATTACATTAGCAATGTATGAAACATTATCATTTTTACCTAAGTACAATTGAATTACACGTATTAGTAGTCATTTTCTCTATAACAACAATAACAAATGAGTATTATTTCAAATAAATCATGGCACGTTGAGCGTCAACTGCAGACTGAGATGTATTTCAAGATCAATCACAAAATATATAATATTGGATTAGTACTAGGCCAGTAAAATTAACTCAAAATTTAAGATATCCAGGATTTAAATCTGGGAAATAGTTTTAATATCTTCATTTGGTCAAAAATACATGTAATCTGATGAGTTTGCACCAACAAACAGGTTGTTATTGTTTCTTCGTTCCACTCGTAGCGGAAAAACTTTTCGAGTTTGCACCACGACTTAACCTCGGGTTATGTACTTCGCTCGCAGCGTACAAACTCGGATGTCCGCCTCAGATTAGAAGATGCCCCCCCCCCCACATGGAATTTAACTAGGTTTTTTATGTTATCTTAGGTTTGATCGATTTTAAAAGAACCAAACGAACTATAAAGTTGTGTAAAACAACAAAGGTGTGTACCAAAAAATGCGGCTGTTAGACATGACACCGTACAACACGTCCTAGCAACCATGATCAGTGCTCATTTACTACTCCCGACCTTAGATCTCACCACAATGGTCACTGAAATAGCTCATCTTTCCTATGGTAGTTCGCTAATAACATAATAGTGCAAGGAAACCTACGTGTTTATAATTGAAATTATACAAATTCTAGTAAGCTCCCGTGAAAAGTCTCAGGCAAATTAATTAGATATAAATCAGAAATACATCATTTATATACAAAATAATATTTAAAAATAACAGACTTTAACTACACTGGATTCCACGTTCACCGTGCAGTACAGAGCGCCCATAATCCATGGTTATTCATACGACAGTCTCAGCTATACTAGCCAACTAAAACACATCAACTACCATGCGATTCTCGTACAGTTGACGCAACCCGCAAGACAATAAACGTGATGTGCCTTGTAATGGTAGTAGCATGTCTATTCACCCGTAAGATCTGTACTGCGCGGTGAACGTAGAATCTAGTGTAGGACTACCTAACTATGCTGACTTGGATTTTTAACACGGTAAATGTGTACACATATAAGGATTATAAAACTGTAGGCCTATTTGTAAAAATGTTCTGTTTATGTACGTTATTAAATAGGCATATTTAAAGAAAGATAAAAATATTATCTTTTAAATGCTTTTAATTTCATATTGATATTTCAAATGATTTCAAAGTTATTAATATTATAGTGAAGAAATTAATAATTAATAGTTGAATAAATTTATATGTTATTCGAAGATAAACGAATATTTCCGAAATTAAACGAATAGGTACTTCTTTAAATTTGTATAAACGAATATTTTGATGATAAAATGTTGTACTTATATACAGTTTATAACCTCAAAGCAAATATTATATATAGTATTACAGCATACATTAGTTATATATCTTACATTTTAACAAATCATATTATAGTCTATAGAAGAAAAAAACAATGTTATTATAGGCCTATAACAACAATCACGTTACATGAAGGGCACGCCCTACTCTGGGAGAGGGTATATTTATAACACCTTGTTTATATTAATTATAATTGAGTTGTAACTCAAATGTCACTGAGAATGACGATTTCGTTGTTGAAACGCGTTTGACAACTAAACGTATTTGTGAGAATTCTGTTCTGTGTTTATAGCGAATTTTCAAAGGAAAGATAAGCTATTGCAGTGGCTCTTACGGTGAGATCTAAGGTCGGGTTTAGTGTATGAGCACCGATCATGGTCCCCAGAACACGATTTCTACTGTCACTAAATCTTGATATATAAATGTTTGCACTCTGACTGCCGCATTTTACGACCGATTTAGTCAACATTGGTCAACCAATTTCCACAAATAGTTGGTTGAAACCTTAACATATAAATTTAATTTTGGAAATTCACTTAACTCGTGTCAGTGTTTTAGTTGCGTGATTGAATTATTATTTTTAGAAATTACATTTACTAGTTCAACACTAACTATACATAGACTTTACCGCAACAAGCTCTAAAGTCAGCCATTTTGTATCCTTGTTCGGGTTTGCATCTTAACAAGATATCCCCAAGGATAATGGATACCCTTGCATAAACTCCAGAGCTTATTTCAAATTCAACGGGACTCCACAGGGATCACGCTTTTACATGAATGCATTGAAGCGAGGTGCAGCGCTGTTCTTGATTATAATAGCTGTTCATTTTGTGGTTCACGAGTTGCATCCCAATATTACGAATTGAAATTGAATATTTGAATCTTCACTTAGAGAAGAGGCATATTTCACTAACAAGGAATTTTTTTCAAACTTCTGTCGAAGGTCTTTCATCAAATATTTTACAAAGTTTTGTCGAGGAAAATGTATTATAAAATCTGTCAAATTTCTTTGATCAGCTGGTTTGTTAACTAGATATGATTTTAGTGTATATATATTATTAGACAGGGTGTCTAGAAAATACACCCAAATTTCACTGGACTATTTCTATATAGGCGAAAATGAGGAAAAACATTCCCATAAACATAGGTCGGGATATGCTTTGTTTTCAAATTATCTGCCATTTTGTTTGTTTTACTAAAGACTTAATAAATTTGGAAAAAGAAAAGAGATTTACCTCAAATTTTGTGTACACATTTGTCACGTAACCTTTTACCGACGCACGAAAAACCAGAACATTATTTTGTGTACTTTAACTATGGTGGCCATTTAACACATTTAATTTTAAAATTAATAACTCTAATACAGCCGACTTTACAAAAAATGTTAGGAAACAAAAAAAGTAATTTTGTAATAACAAACAAAACGATGTTTTTATTTTACCTGCAGCGAGTTATCAAGTACTCAAACCATAATGGTCACCATTTTTAAATGATATAAAATTACGTTTTTGTACACGGGTAAAAGGTTACGTAAAAAAATATGTACACCAAATTTGAGCTCAATATGTTTTCTATTTCCAACGATATTAAGTGTTTAGTAAAAAATACAAAATGGCGGTTAATTCGAAAACTGAGCATTTCCGAACTTAGGCTTATTGAAACTTGTTTTTCTTATTTTTACCTGGTAAATTTGAGAAGATATTTTCTAGACACTCTGTATAGTTCAGTTTGTTACTAATGGATCGAAAAATGTTCACTTGTTTTGCTGCTGCATTAAGTGCTTAACCATTGAGTTACTAAAGAAAAAAGGACTAAATGAAAAAAGTGAATGTGCGCGATCGTGGGACCCCGTCAGGAACATAGTTCACCGCGCATTTTCTTCTACTATTTTACTAGCCTTAACTGCAACATACACACATAATTTGAATTTTTCAATTTATTATTAGTTTGTTTTTTATACAAATACTAGCTGGCCCGACCCGGCTTTGCACGGATAGACAAATCAAAGTTAAATGTATATTAACAAAAAATATATCATATCAATAAATATATTACACTATGTATTTCTTATGGGGATTTTTAGTAACTTTGACCCCCTCCAAACCTCCCCTAAAATTTATATTTTTTTAAAAAAACTCTTTCTTAGCGAGCACCTAGGGCCCTAGAGGAAGCTACATGATAAATTTCATTAAAATCCGTTCGGTGTTTCTTTTTAGTAATTTTGACCCCCAAACCCCCCTAAAATTTCGAGTTTTTTAAACCCCTTTTTTAGCGAGTACCTAGGGCCCTAGAGGAAGCTACATACCAAATTTCATTCCAAACCGTTCGGTAGGTTTTGATAAATCGTGATTTGGTAACTTTGACCCCCAAAACCCCCCTAAAATTTCGAATTTTCGGAAACCCTTTCTTAGCGCGCGTCTAGAGCCTACAAAGAGTATTAGTGCCGAATTTCATGCTTGTAGGCCTCGTGGTTTTGGAGAAACTCTGATGAGTCAATGGTATTTGGCTTTTTTAAGTATAGATTTACTGTTTCCATACGTTTAATGTTATTATAATAAAGGTATAGAATTAATTATAACATCAAAGCTAAGAGAATAAATACAGTTAAATGTCCATTCATTGTAAATACATTCAATAAACAAAAAATGTTGGTTCATCAGTGCAGGCCTAACCTAAAATTATTGTGTGTATGTTTAATTTGTTTTACCTGCCTTAACTTCAACATACATACATTAATTTTAGGTTAAAGTTAGACTTATTATTACTTTCTATGCCTAACCTAAAATTATTGTACGTATGTTTCCGTCAAGGCCGGTAAAATAATTGAAGAAAAGGCGTGATGAACTTCGTTCCTGACGGGGATCCCACGACCGCTCACATTTACTTGTTTTCATTTAATAAAAGGTAAAACTAATTAAATATACACAATAATTTTAGGTTACTCCTAGACTAATGAACCAACATTTTATGTTTATTGAATGTATTTCAGCGCTTGACGATAATATCTGCACTACGCCGGACGGAACCGATCGTCTCTTAATTTAAATTGATGAACCAAAACACATGTTTCTTGAATGTATTTACATTCATTGCCATAGCAACCAATTTTTTAACGATTTTTCGTTACGCGTATTTTCTATTTGTAATTGCCATAGAAACCAAATTGATATCGCTTTTTCGTTACTCGTATTTTCTATTTGTCATTGCCATAGCAACCAATTAATAACACTTTTTTCGCTACGCCTTACATTTTCTATTTTGTCAACTGCTACCGCAACCCGCATTAAGGAACTTCGTTCCAAAATGATTAAGGGTCCAGCCTAAAATACAAAGGAGAAAAATACTAGGTATAAATAAAACTATTATTAAATATTTACAGTTTGAAGGTCGTGATTCATATAAACGGGCTTTAAGAATGAATGTTGACGATTTTAACTTTTTTATGTGCAAAAATTGCTCCTTTTATTCAAAGAATTTGAAGAGATACAGTTCTTAGGAAATCAATAATATAAAAACTAAAATAAAAATGTCCGTGTTGTATTATAAAAAGAATAGAACAAAAGGAATATGTGAAAAAACTTATATTTTAATGTTAAGATGTTATCTAATAAATGTGTACTGCATTAATCGTTTAGTACATTATTTTACTTTTTTGAAATCTTTGTCAAATTTTACATCATGTCAAGGTTTCATCAATCTTTGATCAACGTTTATTAGCAAATTTACATAGAAAATACGAGCTATTGCTGTTACCCTTATAGTGAGACCTAAGGTTAGGACTAGTAAATGAGCACCGATCATGGTCAACAGAACAAGTCATTATAAATTGAATTTTTATATGTATATATGTGTTCGCACTCTAACGGTCGCGTTTGAAGTATGATTTAGTCCAAATTTGGTACACATTTTTCAAAGTCGAACGGGCTAGTTAGTTAGTCAAAATTTCCAACAACCGGAAGTACATTTGTTGACCGAAAGTAAAAGTATTTTGAGAATTTTCGTACTAAAATTATACTTTTTTGGGGTTTTATCTTAAAAAACATTAGTATAGGATATTATTCTACAAATGTGGCTTTTTATGCGACCTTATAGCTCGGTTGGTTCCCACAAAATCGGTCAAAACATATAATACTATAAAAGTATCCGGTTCAAATCCAAAGTGGGGAATTTTATCGTTTGGCGTCTTCTGATACCAGGCCGACATCTTAGTTTGTCCTCTTCGAGTGAAGCGAAACAGTCTATAACCAAAGACCACAAGGTCGAGGTGCAAACTCGCAAAGTGGAATGAAGCAGCACGCTGGCACGGATCCAGGAACACATTTTAGGAGGGCGGAATACCGGGGGTCTGGGTGTATGGAATATTTTGTGTTACAACCATTAAACAACCATTCGCCTTTTTCACTGCAATAAGCAGTGGCAGGATGACCTTAGTTTTTTAAGTTTGTAAGGGCGGTTTGGGGGGGCGGTTTTTGGCCAACACCACCCCCCTTGGATCCGTACTTGGCAGCGAGTGAGCCAAAGCTGGAGGCTTAGGTGCAAACAAATTCTATTAATTTAGATAATATTCAGCGTCTTTGTGAGTAGACCAATTTCCCAAATTGTTGGTTGAAACCCTAAACCATTTAAAATTTAATTTTTTAAATTCGTTAAACTTACGTCAGCTTTTCAGATGTATGATCGAATTATTTGACAGTGCAATATGGCTCTTATATAAAACACCGTATTGTACCTTTTGATAATTTTTTTAAGTGAAAACTTGTTTAGCCACAACGAGCTCTATTTGGATGAGGTAAAATATACGAACTCACGATACGCGTCATAAAGTAATACGCTTTTAATTTCGTCATGATTTAAACGATGATATAAACCGTTGA
>JAGFPH010000009.1:2021568-2042896 GCA_018207615.1 Philaenus spumarius | reverse complement strand
CGATGTCAGATTCGAGAAGAGCGCCTTAAAAACCCTCCTGATACGATGTTCGGTTCGTTTGTCTAAATGTTACAGGAAAACTCCAGGGGATGACGGCGATGTCCAGGTTCCGGTGTTCCAGGTACTTCGGAAGTGTCCAGATTTGGAATCAGCGAGTTTCGTTCCGTTTGAGCGTGAATTTCAGGAGAAGCTTCGGAGATGACGTTCATCAGCAAACCTAAGCTCCAGGTCGGCAATGGACAAATTTGGAGGTCATATTCGGGATTAGCGACCTCGAAAACCCCCAGGAACCCAATTTGAGTCCATTACAAATATTACTAACCAAATTATGAATTTTTTCTAAGTCACTTCAGAAAATAAATTTTCCCGAAAGCATTTTGCACTGCACAAATGCAATTATTAAAAATTATAAAATGAAAAGTACTAACATTTTTTTAATATAATTTTTGGAAGCGAATACAAAAAACCCCACCTCAATCCGTCCATCGCATCAAATTTTGGAGGTTGAGTGCTTATTTCCTCGCCTATCCTGAGAGATTGTAGCATTTTTTTTTTATTTGTATACACTAAGATGCAAGACGTACCTACCGTAATTATTGACTTTATCAACATTTCATCTATCATTGCTGGGTGTACTGCATTAAATGAGACTATACAATTAATTATTTAGTTCAATCTTTTTGCCATACGGATATTTGATTTCTTCCAACCCACATTTTTTCCGTATGTTGTCTGGATTTTAAAGCGGCTTTCGAATTGTTATTATCTTAATGAGAGCGTAGGTTGGTATCATGTTGTTATTGATAAAGGCCTTATTAAACTTAATATGCATGTTTGTCTTCAATAATTTAATTTTAACGGATATTTGTATACCAAAGGTGCTTGGCTAGCTTCTAATTTAAGACTTACTAGCCCATAACGCGTTTCAACGACAAAGTCGCCATATTCAAGAATTCACAAGATAAAAATAATTAAACTGTAACTAAGTCGCCTACCGTACGCGTACTATTTAAACAGAAATGACAGAAATGTGGCTATCGAATTGTGATAAAACTTAACCAATACGCGACCAGCTTTACAGAGGAATACTCGTACTATAATAATAATATTTATTTTCATAAAATTTACATTAACTATACATTTGATTAATTTGAAATCATACCAATCATAGCAATCACTGTTGGTTTAGAATAAAATTAGCATAAGCAAATACAAACAAATCAGTCGGTATTTTTCGTTAAATCAATTCATGCGGCTCCAATGAAACTGTGTGTGACAACAATTAGACATTATTAAACACAAACAAGCAAAGATTAAAAAAATTAAATGTGTGCGGTCGTTTGACTCCGTCAGGAACGAAGTCCATCGCAGTTTTTCTTCAATTCTTTTACTAGCCGTAAACGGCAACATATACACATAATTTTCATCTTTCAATTGCAGTTTATTGTTAGATTGTTTTATACAAATATTTACTGTTTTCATACGTTTAATGTTATTATAATAAAGGTTAAGAATTAATTATAGCATCGAAGCTAAGATGGTAAATACAATTAAATGTCCAATCATTGTAAATACATTCAAAAAACATAAAATGTTCGTTCATCCGTCTAGGCCTAACCTAAAATTATTGTGTGTTTAATTTATTTGACCAGTCTTAACGGCAACATACGTACAATAATTTTAGGTTACGCCTAGACTCAAAATTACTTTTTAGGCGTAAACTAAAATTTCAGCACTTGACGGTAATATCTGAACTACACCGGACGGAATCGATCGCCTCTTGATTTAAATTGATGAACCAAAACACATGTTTCTTGAATTAATTTACATTCATTGCCATAACAACCATTTTGGTAACGCCGATTTTTTCGTTACTCGTATTTTATATTTGTCATTGCCATAGCAACCAATTAAGGGTCTTCTATACCTTGCGTAAAACAGCTAAAATATGCACTTCGTATTACCGTGTTTCGGACGCCGTTTTTCAACTTAAAAAGTTGTGAAACATCTTAAATTGTTCTTAAAAGCTTTGTGCTTTTGTCTTATACCTCATAATTGAAAGAAATCGTCGGCAACTCCTTTTAATCAACAGTTTAAATGAGTAAAAATCGATTATTTTTAACGCATTTTTTGGGAGTTTGAAGCAATAGTTTCCATATTTTAAGGTAACACGTAAAAAATATAAAGCCTTCTTTATAACTTAAAGTAGTTTCCCAGAGTATTAATTTATAAATAGAATCCGAAACACGGTATTACGAAAGCATGTTTCAACGATTTTGCGGCTTGAGTCAGGCCTTTTGCATTGAAATCATTCTGTACACTCGGGAGTTTTCTTCAAGGTATAGAAGACCCTTAATAACACTTTTTTTCGTTACACATTACATTTTCTATTTGTTAACTCCTACCTCAACCCGCGTTAAGGAACTTCGTTCCAAAAAAAAATTTTGAAACTTTGTGAATGAAAATTAACCAACATTTCTTTATGCGCCTTGCTTAGCTTCGCTTGTTCTTTGCTTGACGAGTTTCAGATAGACCCACATCTTCGGAAGCCTATTGTTCATTATTGTTCTATTCTAAACCTTTGTCTCTTATTTACTTCTGTTTACTCACATTCCCTTTCTTCATTTCTACCTGCCTATCCCCGCTCATTAAAGTTGATTGATGTAAGGTCCTTTTGTTATAATCTAGTAAACACGGCCCCTCGTCTTAAGTGGTATAATTGCTTTCTATCTTATACAAATATTATTTTTACAAACATCATATTCGATTGGGTATTAATTTGTTCATTAATAATTATCGGTTGGTCTTTTAAATTTAATCTAAATATTTCCATATTCTGTAATACATTGAGGCTTATTCTTTTATATATGGTCAACTAGTAAACCCCCATAAAAAATTACAGGCAGATTAATTCGAAATACATTATTTAAAAAAATAGTATTTGAAAACAACAGACTTAATCTAGTCCTACCTATGCTGCCGGGATTTTTAACTCGGTAAATGTGTACAATTATAAGGATTATAAAACTGTAGGCCTATTTGTGAAAATTTTGTTTTTATATTAATTATTGCATATCTAAATAAATATACAAATATTAACTTTTAATTGAGTTCCAACTGCATATTGATTGATCAAATAGTTTAGAAGTTAATATTATAATGAAGAAATTAATAATCGAATATGTTTATATGTTATACGAAGATGTACGAATATTTCGAAGTTAAACGAATGGGTGTCTCATCTTTAAACTTGTATAAATGAATATATTGTTACTAAAAAGTTTTACCCATATTCATTTTATAACCTCAAAGCAAATCTTAAAACGTATTATAGCATACTTTAGTTCATTCTCATATTTTAAGAAAATCAACTTCACAAGACTTATATTGATTGAAGCTGTAAACATAACCCCAAAGTATAATCTACGCTAGGTTTTGTTTAAGTATTACATATTATGGATGAAATCAGCTGTTATATTATATTGTTACTCACGTACGGACGTATACTCACATTTATAGGAGTACAGTATTTTAATAGATGTTTCGATTTCTCTAGGTTTATGTTCTTCGTTAATTAAATGACTAGCGAAATTTGAAACTTTTGTATATAATATTTAAACTATCGTATGTACTCTTTAAATCTTGTTTTCATTTTCGCCCCGTTTGTCCAAAATACTTAGCTTTACATTCGAATTTTAGTAGGTATAGTTCACTTTTGGTTGTATTTGTCTCTTTTTTCTATATTATTACTAACGAATTTACACAGGAAAGATGACCTATAGCAGTAACAATTATGGTGAGACCTGAGGTAAATGAGCATCGATCATGGTCTCCCGTAAAACGTTTTCGTGTGACATTAAAAACTTTATATATACAGTATACATATCTGTATTCGCACTCTAACGGCAGCATTGTAAGTCCAAATTTGGTACACAAGTTGGTTTTATAAGTCACTCAGACGAGTTCCTTAATCAAAAAATTCAGGAGATTATTCTATACATTTTGCTTCTCTTACACGACATTATAGCTTTCTTAAAATCGATAAAAACGTGCAACGGCTTTTTAAAGTAAAATTACCGGCTTTTTGCATTGCGTGAGACGGAGTGAAGCGGCGCGTGAGACGGGCTATAGGCAGAAGTGCAAAAAATGTCTACCAATATATTATTTAATACACGAATGCAGAGCTATTAATCGCCTTCGTGATCAGATCAATTTTCTGCATAGTTTGTTGAAACCCTAAAACATATAAACTTAATTTAGGAAATTCGCTGACCTCATGTCAGCGGTTCAGCTGCTTGGTCGAATTATTTAATCTGTATTTGATCATAGTATTAGTTATCATTGCCACATTAATATATAAAACAAATTATATATTTCTTTATGTGAGTACGTTATAACTGTTCATTTTTCTTTTTCTTATTCTCGTTATTTCTTTTCTTTTTTGATTTTATATTCTTCAATAGTTTTACGTTGTTTTTGGGAATATCCATTATTAACTGCAATTTTAAAATAATAATGTTTGATTCTTTATAATATTCTAATTTTTTGAGGTGTGTTATATGTAGTATATTTAGCATATATATATATGCTGCGAGTTTATGTTGTATTGAGTGGTTTGGTTTAATATTATCTGTATAAGTTTTTTTCCTAAAAATTCCAAATTAGATTAAATTTGTTTGGTTGGTTATTTTAATGAAATGCATGGATACAGAATTTAATGTAGCAAATGAAAAGTAACAATTCGATCAAATACAAATGAAATAATAATATATAAAAAAGAGACAAATACAACCAAAGTGTAGTATGCCTACCAGAATGTGAAAGCTAAGTATATTGGACAAATATTTAAGTTGGCGGAAATACTCGTACCATATTTATGTAGTTGTTATATTTATCAACCCAACGAAAATGACGTCAATTTCCTGTTTTCCTACCATCGTTCGTACACTCTCTTTGTTTAATGTTAGGATCTGTTGTATTTACTTTGAGACCGACAGACAAACGAAAAAATTTACAGTCGTTAGGTACTGCCGACAGAAGTGAAAACTTAAAACTATGAAATAACTTTTTTTATATATTAAAATTAATGGTAGTATCCAAATTAAAATTTCATAGGTTGTAAAATGAAATCATTAAAATTAGTGGTTAGTAACCTATCTTAAGGGTCTGCTCCAGTAAACGAGAAAGCAAACGGAAACGCAACCGCTTCTCACTGTATCCCTATCTAAACAGTGCAATTTCTTGCAGCTGAACGCTTTGACATTGCCTCATTTCAAACCATTTTATATGTCTATCTTTTGTAATAATTGAGTGTTGAAAAAAAAAACTGAATATTCTTTATAAAATTTCAAATCCGGCTTGCAAATTATTTTTCATTATTAGTTTTTTATTTTGTTAGGAAAAAAATTCAAATTTTGTACTTACAAAATGTCAATTACATAACAAATCAACAGCATTTAAACAAATGTAAATTGCAAGACAGATGCGTATTGTGACTATGCTTAAAATGAGACCTTGCAAACAATTTTATGATAAAAAGTAAACGAAATAAATGGTTTGAAATTTAACATTGCTCTTATGGGATAAAAATCCAAAATAGCTGCCACTACAACATAACCTTAACATTAATTTTCATCGCTCACCAGACTACGGTTTTTAGTGTTCTCGCTTACAAACTTAAACTCAATAGCCCGCGTGGCCTTCCGCCATATCGAACAAAGATTGTAAACCTGGTCTTTATAATAATCGTATAATTCATAAGGTGTTTCTCTATGTGTTGTGATAAGTGTATGTGTGACTGTATTGTGTGGACATTTCTTCAAATGCTGAACCAGCAACTGCAACCAGCGTGCACGCTTGGCCTGGACCTTCACACCTCTCCATCAGTGATCACAAGGTACGCCAGACTAACATTTTAATTTTAAAGGCCGGTCCAGACTCTACGTTTTGCACAACCTTTTGTCTGCACAGTTCAACACGTTGCAGATAAAACGTTGCGTGTAGACAGGAAAACTGCGCAGTTTTGAAGACTGCGCGAAGACGGTACAGTTGCAGCGATAACTGAGCTAGAGAGCATAGATTTCCTGGAACTGTGCAGACAAATCGGTGCATGTTAACGGTAGCTCCGTTTTCCCATTCATTTTGAAAATTGAATAACTTTAAAAATATTTAACCGTTTTTAATAAAATTTTAACCACATATAGAAAACATATCTATAATAATAATATAATTAAATCAGATTGTTACAACAAATGTTAATACTTTTACTGATAGGCCTATAAAAACTACTTTCCGATATCTTTATTCGGTGAAAAATTGTTTGTTCATGTCTTCAGTAAATATTGAATAACTTTAAAAATATGTAACCGATTTTAATAAAATTTCAACCACGTTTAGAAAACATACCTACAATGACAATTTAAAAATATCAGATTGTTACAGCGGATTTTAACACCTTTACTGACTAGGCCTATAAAATTACTATTTAAAATTCGACAAATAGTGGACAATATTTTTTTATTTTTATTATTTGACATTTATTTTGGTTATGTATTGGGTTATTAATATAATAAGTTAAAGGTAATTTTATTGTGAATCCAAATCTTTTTTAATATTTAAAATCAAATGTATAGATCAAAAGATATGTTCATTTTTAAAATGTATTTTGTTTACAAAGTATATACGTTTTTGATACTAAAAATGTAATAATAATAATTATTATAAATAAATTAATTCAAATATATTTTCCAGGTAACAACGGGAACAGCTCGTCTTCACTTGTTGATATTTTTGAAAATACTGAGTACAGATATAAATGTATGGCCATGTGGCGCCATTCCAGTGTGTAAGGTCCTTGCATCGTACTCGCGGATGCACTGGCACGACGTATGCAGCGTGCCTCCGCGTGGCAGCCACGCCACTTCAGTGTGTAACCCGCCTTAAAGTTGCTGTTAGCCTTTCATGTGGTGATATTGCTGTTCTCATACAAGTATTTTTTTTTATGATATGCGATTTCACTAATTCCAATAAATATAAGTATACATGTCTATGTCCATTCTCAAGTAGTTCCGCCAATCATTAGGTTCACCACGTAATTCACACAGTATTCTAATATGGGAAAAGTGCTGCCTTTTTAGAAGCCACTTCCGCGACCACTTTGAACGCCGGGTACTTCTGAGACGTTCCAATCTTTTATTTTTCTTAACAAGACAGCATGCCAAAGTTGACCTCCTCCATGACGATGCCACTAAAACTGTGCGAAATATACAGATATGTCTGCACCATGTAGACGCTCTAAAAATTGCGACGTTTTCATTCCGTCTTAAGACTGAGCAGACAAAAGTTGTGCAAAACGTAGCGTCTGGACCGGCCTTAACATAGATAAACGCTTTCATTCAACTATTACAATTTGTAGTCTTATCCATTTGTCATAATCTGGATTATCCCTCGGTTTCATATAATAATTTATATGAATATAATTCATATAATAATAAGACCTATGCTTACCGGTCTTAAATGTCCTCCTTAGTTATAAACGAATTCGATAAATCACTTAAACACTTTAGCTAAACACAAAACTTAAAAATTCTCTTATCAACAGAACACTGTGTAGACAACATACAATCACAACACAAACAACACAACGACCAACAACACAAGCAATTCAATTAACACGATCACGCATTGTGAATTTTACTACTGACACTGTTTTCAAAACACAATTTGTAGTCTTATCCAGTTGTCATAACCTGGATTATCCCTCGGTTTCATATAATAATTTGCATAATATAACTATTGTGACATTATTCACATAGGTTACACTCTTTTCTAAATTCCGAGTTCTAATCTATATATTATATAAAAGCGAAATACCACTCACTCATCACGATTTCTCAAAAACTACCGAACGGATTGGAATGAAATTTGGTATGTAGCTTCCTCTAGGGCCATAAGTGTTCACTAAAAAAGGGTTTTAAAAGATTGGAAATTTTAGGGAGGTTTGGGGAGTAAAAATGACTAAATCACGATTTCTCCAAAATTACCGAATAGATTGGAATGAAATTTGGTATGCAGCTTCCTCTAGGGCCATAGGCGCCCGCTAAGAAAGGGTTTCAAAAAATTATAAATTTTAGGGGGGGGTTTGGAGGAATCAAAGTTATTAAATCACGATTTCTTCAAAACTACCGAACGGATTGGAATGAAATTTGGTATGTAGCTTACTCTAGGGCCATAATAGGTGCTCAATAAGAAAGGGTATGAAAAATTTTGACATTTTAGGGGAGGTTTGGGGGGATTAAAGTTATTAAATCACAATTTCTTCAAAACTACCAAAGGGATTGAAATGAAATTTGGTATGTAGCTTCCTCCAGGACAATAGGTGCTCACTAAGAAAGGATTTGAAAAATTTCTAAATTTTAGGGGGGGTTTGGGGCGATCAAAGTTACTAAAATCATAATTTCAGATCTTTTATTATTATGACAATAATGCTTTTATTAATTAAGCTCTATATGTATAAACGCCAAATACCACTCACTGACTAAACACTTAAAAAGAATACAATTACGTTAAAAAGACTGAAAATACCAACCACCACGGGCAACGCCGTAAGGGTCAACTAGTCATTTTATATCCCGAACAATTAGTCTGATTTGTACATCTATCGGTTCAACGGTATAAACCAAGCCGTTATAGGTTATACATTTTTATATGGTTTATTTATTAATCAAAACATATGATGGACTGTGCAACCCAGTACAAAACATAAATATAACTTAATTGACATACTAAATAATCCAAATATATACCCCCCAATACTCCCGCCCCCTCCGTACTGTATATTGCTCGTTCTGTCTCCACGCTATCGGTTGTCGTTTGTAGACGTGTGTAGCTGTTTAAGTATAAGTATGTTTAGAATTTTTAAATCGGAATAACGATTCACGAGTTCTTAACAAGTTAGGAATTTTGTAAATGAATTGTTAACATAAAAACCATTGTTGACTTCAAAAGATCACAAAACTTGAATAAAAAAATCATAATATTCATTTATATTATTCGAATTTCAGTATATTATTGACAATTTAAGAACGAATCCGCTTCTATTGAACTGTTTTAAACTAAACAAATTGTTAATGAGTAATTAAAGTTTTTATTTCGAAATATGATAGTAAAGTTTAACCATTTACTGTGTTGTGCCTGAAGTTTGATCATGAAAAATTGAGGCCTAGAATTATACAATTGATGGCCTATGGGCATAAATATTGTCGTAGAATTTTTTATATTATATTCATATATATATTATTTATATGTTACAAATTTCAAATAAATAGGATGCATGTTAAAAAAAACTTTTAATAAAAACATACTCATTTTTAATTATGAGTTCATAAAGTTGCTGGCCAATTTAGTTTAAAACTGCCGCAGATGTATAACTCTTTGTATTATATTTATACGTATATAGTTTATGTATATCTTAAATTTCATAAAAATTTGATGATTATTTTTAGAGAAAATTTATTTTTATCGAAGACAAGTTCATCGAGACTGCTTATAGGCTAATAAGCTAGTTTTAAGGAAATTGTATTCGTTAAAAATCAATTTTCTGTAAAAAATAATCATCCGAATTGTATGAAATTGTAAATACACGTAAACAATATACGTATTGTCTGAAAACGACAACGGATAGCGTGGGGAGAGAATGAGCGATAACTCAGTGTATACATTATATAGTGTAACTTATCGAGGCCGTATATGGTACGGTACGCGAGATTTCGTTTGAATACTCGGGCAAAAAAGTACCCAACGGTCCAATAGAAGTTTTCACTTCAAAAATCGCCTCGTAACCAAGTTTTAATACTTGTATTGTATGTTTATCTTTATTCCGAGAGACAATGGTGGGAACAGCTAGTCACATTATGAAATGTAAAAAAAACAAATACTAAAAGTTGTAATTGTTCTGTTTTAGTGACGCTACATTGGAAATAAAATACAGCACTGAATGCCATTGTTCAGTTTTATTTGTTCTTAATTTCTACCATTTAACAACAAATCATAACGACCCTAGATAAAATTAACTCCATAAAAAGTAGCTTTAGTTTACATTTGCGCATTTATGTTCTTATTTCCTAATTGTGTTCGGTAATTGTGTTCAGCTGGCCAAGGTAGGCAGGAGCAAATTAATTTGTATAAATGATGTTTGGTAGAAGTAGAATTGAGATATGTTCAGAATAACAGCCGCAATTCAAAGGAATGCAAATTGTTTTAAGCTTCCGCATCCTTTCAAAGAATATTTTTTTTTAAATTAAGGGGGTGAAGTCCATTCATTATTTTTAATTATAATCATTTTTAATCATATTCCAAAATTATCTACATCTTTTAAAATACACACTCTTGTATGCTTTTCTCGTTATTTTTACTCCTCCCGATTGTAAAATGATGGAATACTTTAAACTCATTATTTTGTACCAAATAAAAGTATAATTCTTATACTGCACATGTACGTAAATACAGAACCAAATATTTCCAGAGCCTGTAGTACTGCTCAGAAGTACACGATTAAATTAAAAATAATGTCAAAAATCTGAAGAAAATCTACAATACAGTCATCCCAAAGTACAATTTAAATTATCAACATTCTATTTTATCTCAATTTTAGGCGGACGTATTAGCATTTTTATAAATATGTGCAGTCTAAAATAATTCCTTCGACCTGCATTGTGGTAGTATTTTGTAGTACAAACCATTACTACTTTAACTCCAGAAATAGATGAGATATTGGGTTCAAATTTGGTACAAGCAATTTGTATGTTACGATTTTCAAGTGTGCCAAACACCAAGAATTTGTGTAAGCTTAACATAACCTCTTCATAAGCTTAACACAGTTTTAGGTTAGGTCTATACTGAACCAACACACGTTTCTTAAAATAGTTTAGGTTTATTACCATAACAACCTATTTAACAAGTTTGAAATGCTGCTTTGACCTGTCACGTTTTAGCCATATTTATTTTAAAATAAAACTTCTCTGTCCTAATCAATCGTCCTTCCCGTGAAAATATAGTATACAATAATCTGTTTGCACTTGCTTCGAAGGTTGGCGAGTGAACCGAACAGGGGGCGGAGCCCTGGATATATTGCACAATTATTAAAATATATGTATATATAAACTTTTTTGTGACATACAAGCACACTGTTTCATCATGCTAACTTGCCACGTGTCATATTTAAAACATACATAAAATTAATTAATTGTTATGCAAATGTATATACAGCATATGGCTAGCTCAAAATAACTCAAATCTCCTTAGTGTCGAATTTATAAAGCGCTTGAGAACATAAAGTTAATTGGATTAGTTCGTTAGAATAAATTTAGAATAAACGTTTATCAAACTGTAAATAAATACATAAAAATGCACAGGTTGGTAGTAGCACTATTTACTTTTCTTAAAAAACGTCGTAAAGAAGTAATGGTATACTACAAGTTCATCGACCTAAGCTTACCTGTCTTAAATGTCCTCCTTAGTTATAAACGAATTCGATAAACCTCTTACACACTTTAGCTAAACACAAAACTTAAACATTCTCTTATCAATAGAACACTGTGTAGACAACATATAATCACAGCACAAACAACACAACGACCAACAATACAAGCAATTCAATTAACACGATCACGCATTGTGGATTTTACTACTGACACTGTTTTCAAAACACAGATACCTTTTCACAAACCAACAATGTTTGCAAGTATTTCGCGATCCACGTTTAATTTCAATAGCATTTCTGCGTACAAAACAAAGCAACGTGCACGAGGTTCGGAACACCCCGGCCAACTGAAGGGAGGGGGCGGGGCTTACTTATCAGCTGAGGGGTGACGTCACAGCTACACGCGCTCTATAATCAATTCTCGAGGAAAGGGAGAACTGTGCTATGTAGTTTACTCGGTTTGTGAGGAATCAGTTCTAATGATCTTTATAGATTGAGTATTACTGCGAAGAATGTGTAATGAGTAATTGTAAAGTTAAGGAAGTACAAACATAAGCATCTTAGCATCTTAACTGTAATTTTGTACACTGTTGTAACCGGCTTCCCTAGCGTTAAGGTTTTACGATGTTTTCTTTAATATTAAGTACAGTACCTTATATTTTTCCGTCAGTGACCACATTTTGTTAATTTATTTGACACATTTCGGGATGTCCATCCCATCATCAGAATCTGTAGTTAAATTTAAGTCGTCAAAACAATAAGGAAACACACAAAAACACATAAAACCACAACACATTTTAAAACATATTTATTTAGTAGGTGTACATCTTAAGACTACCGGATCACCTTTGGTGTACAACACATCGACATAAACCTAACCTAAAACGCTGATACTTGATGAAAAGATTAACCGATTCAAAATTTGCCAAGTAGATTGCTTTGGAATAAATGTAAATAAACCAGAATAGTTCTAACGTACAATTGTGTTAATTAAGCTTTTTATTCAAATCAGCTGTTTTATTTATAATATTGTGTAGCAACAGAGGTTTGAATTACAGTTATTCTTTTACGTTGTTTTTTGTTTGTTTTTATTTTACTAACCTAACCTAAAAAAAGCTGTTGAATGTGAATAATAATAAACTGATTCTAAATTTGCTGAGTTGATTGCTAAGGCAATGAAAACATGAGGTTGTTAAGATTTTGATCCGAATCAGCTGTTTTATCTGTAATAGGACTGGGAGTGAAACCCCATAATTTTCACGCTTTTAAATTAAAATGAGCAAAATCTATTCTTACTGTGCATTTATAATCCCTTTAGAATACACCTTAAATTTTTCGTATTCTTATCTTACGTAGTTTATAATGATTCTGTCAGTCAGACAGGACAAAGCCGGTCATATAATAATAGTCTCTGCTAGCTTAGGTCAGCAACCCCAGTGGAGGCCCATGGCGAAGCCAATGCAAACAGACTATATAGTACTCTGATATTTTCACGACAATGACGTATACATAACTAATGTAAGACAGAGATCGAAATAGATTCGACCATCCACAAAAATTCGAATCACGGCAAGCGTTGTAAATTTCACCACTCATCTCTCTATATAAAAATTAATGTTTCTTTCTTTGTCCTCTATAGATTCAAAAAGTATTCGATTGATTTCACTAAAAATTTCACAGTTTATCCATACCTGAACACTGTTAGACTAAGTTCTATGTTACAATAATTACTACTGTCAAAGAGGTTAAAAAGATGTTGTTACCTGTAAACAATAAATAAAAATTAAACTAACTTCCTAAAAGCTATAAAGCTCAAATTATGTAACAGTATGCTTAAGGGATATAAAAACCATTTGCAATTCTATTATTTAAATAAAAGGGATGAAATGTGATACCCACCCTTGAAATTAAATTATAACTTATACACATACTTTTTCATAGCATTAAAAAACTAATTTAACTAGAAATTTCAGAATAATTTACACATATTATTACCAGGATTGTTTAGAAAATATGGCCAGTACAATCAAAGAGATTAAAATGAGGTAGCTACCCATATAAAATATAATTAAAATTAAAGACCCATATATGTTTAATACGCATTCTGCCACCTGCCCTGATAATAATAATCTTATTTTAACCACGAATCACTTAAAAATTACGTTTTCAATGGCATTACTAAGTTGTGTCTAATAATTTAAACTAATCATATATTTATATAGACTACTAAAATCAAGCAATAGCTAATTATTACCGGGTCAAGTGTAGTATTTAAATAATTAAACAAAATGAAAACATATATATGTAATACCAGATCTTTGACATAAAATACAGTAAGCCTTTTATTTGCCTTTTACCTAATCTAAACAAAAAGATAGAGTTGTGAAGAATAATTACCTGATTCTAAATTTGCCGAATTGATTGCAAATAAACGTGTTTTGGTTCATTGTAGGCCCAAAATAAAATTATGTTTATTTATTCAAATCAACTGTTTTCTTTATAATAATACTACTTAACAACAGATGTTTAAATTACAGTAAGCCTTTTACGTAGGTTTTTGTTGGTGATTGCTTTTATTTTGTTAACCTAACCTAAAAAATCTATTGGTTGTGAAGGTTAATAAACAGATTTTAAATTTGCTGTGGAAAATGCATTCCGCAAACACGAGTTTCTAAGATTTTGATCAGAATCAGCTGTAAAGAATAAATATGTTACAGGGCTAAGAATGATCCCCCGTAATTTTCACTATTTTTACACTTTTAAGTTAAAATTTGCAATATCCTTTCTTAGTGTGCGTCTATGAACCCATAAAAATGTAACATCAAATTTTCGAATTTTCATCTTATATAGTTTTCGCTCTACAATAACTCTATGTCAGTCAGTAAGGGCAAAGACATTTATATATATATATATATATATATATATATATATATACCCGGTTTCGCTTCTTAAGTTGATCGCAGAAAATTTACACATGCAAGTGGCTCTCTGTTAGAAAATATCATATCTCAAGTGGATCTGTATACATTTGTAAAATATACGCATCGTAGTGGCTCACTCGTGTAAATTTCATTAACTCTTGTTGATCTATATTCGTTTGTAAAATATACGCATCGTAGTGGCTCCCTCGTGTAAATTTCATTAACTCTTGTTGATCTATATTCGTTTGTAAATTATGCGCATCGTTGTGGCTCTCTGGTGTAAATTTCATTAACTCTTGTTGATCGATATACGTTTGTAAAATATGCGCATGGTATTGGGTCTTTTCTCGAACAGTATAATTTCTATGGGACTGTCTGTGCTGTTATGATTGTTAAGCTAAGATGCTTTGAAAGAAATTAATGTTTCTAATAATTTATAATTTATAAGGATATTTATACTCATCTAATTCAAAGGTAAGTTTATCTTTTTGATATTCAATAGGAAAATAATTGAAGTAAAAATGTATTTGTTAATTTATTTTAACGTTTAAAACAATTACGACATTGTTAAGGTATTCTTTTGCTGTTGGATATTTTAAGAAAATTTCTAAAATGGTTTATAACTAGTTTAGGCAGAACTCACACTATTCCAAATAGAAGAAATTATTTGAGTAAGACATAAAAGCTTTTTATGGCAACGTGCTTTCGATGATGCACACCTGTCAAAGATTACCAAATAAACGTTTTGTTTGTTCTAGTCTTTTGTAAATTGTTTGCCGACTATTTATTTGCTTCAAACAATATGATTATACAGATTCTTATAATCTGGTTCATTTTGTAGGCAATTACAAGAATAGTAGTATCATTTCTTGAACAAAGGTCCCTTTTTTTAAAATATCATACTCAGACATTCCTGTTTCAAACATTTTGATTGAATTGTAACCCTTATTCAAGAGTATTTTAGTAGGTCGTTTAGACAGCGATGACACCATAATGTAAGTTTGTGTTGTCGCTTAATGGTAAATACAAATTTACATAATTATTTAAGTTGCGTCTAATAGAACTTAAAGAACTAAAGAGGAAAAGACAGAAATTCTGATACCCTACGCACTATTAATTCAAAGTTGCCTATGTTTTCCAAATTATTTTTACATCAACATATTAAAAGACTACTTAACAATAAATTTGTTTGTGCTTAAATTAATATTTAAAAATTACTTTACATTGAAAAAAGCAAGGTTTGCATTTTTTTAAATAGGCATAACCTAGATTGACGGGCTACATTTATTTTTAATGTACTTGCAATGTATATTGTAAATACTGAGCTTGACTTATGAGAAGATAAACTTGATAGAGTAAACTTTGAACACAAAATCTCACAACAATAGTCAAAATATAATTAACTCATAATTTGACTATTGTAGCTCGTGTATCACTGAAGATGGAGACTGTGTCGTTGAAAAGCGTTTGAGTTAATTATTAGTTGTGAGATTTTGTGTTCAAAGTGTATTCTATCAATGTATATTGTGTTTTTATATTTGGAATAACCGATTAGTGAATAGTATAGGGTGAGTTTAAATTATTAAAATGCTTTCTGCCTGTTATATGAGTCCTAATCTGGCGATAGAAATCAATTGAGTTAAACTGCCTTTTGCAGAGAAAGAAGCGACATCTCAACAATTTCATAGTCATTTAAAGCATTATAATCATCCATCTTGTTTTTAGTAATATGTATATTTTTGTTATCAAACGTTAACAATTCAAATGTAACAAAAAAAGAACACATTTTAATAATAATGCTAGTACCGTACTGATACTATGTAATAATGAAATACAAATATTTTGTACATAAAAAATTTCAAATAAATATATTACAGAGAAACTACACTCGTAAAACAAAGATCTTTGCTTTACCACTTTACCAAGGATTGTTTACCACTTTTAACTTGATAACTAAAAATAGCTGCATAATTATTTAGCATTAATAGTAGGAATTGAGGTAATTTAATTTTATTGTTCAGTCATTGTATTGAATGGCAAAAGTATTTACAAATAAAAACTTAAAGGCTTTAATTAAATATTTAAAAAAATTTACATTAGTAATTAACTGATAAGTAATGAATCTATTACAATAAAACTACAATTAGAGTTTAATTCATATCACAACTTTTATACAGAAGAAAAATAGGTTTGGCACTTAATATTTTAATTATAATCATAAATTATGTTCAATATCTGGATTTTTACTTATCACCAGTATAACAATGATTATATTCCGAGAAGTATTGAACCAATAAAATAAAATGTCTGATCCAGTTAGCGTTTCATACATGTAATAAATTTGTCACGGTAGAAAAATAGGTTATCACTGAAAAGTTTTAATAAAACCGTCAATATGTCGGAAATTTAGCATTTTCTGTTGTGACAGTCGGAGATAAATGTTGTTTAACTTAAAAGTATTGAAACAATTTCTATTATACTGAGATGCTGTAAATTCATGTCGACAAAAAAGGCATGAAAATCGGATAACTGGAGAAAACATTCTGCTTTTTATAAATATTTGTTAAATAGAACATGAAATAAAAAAAATATGAAATAATTTACAGATAAAATATCATATTTTACTATAGAATAGTTAAAACCTCACCTTTCCAAGTTAGATCGTTTTTTAATTACATGCGATTAAACTATTAAAAGCTATTACACTCGTCGTAAAGGTATACAGGAGGGCGTTCCGATCTCTGCTCATACTTTTGGTCAAATATAAATGAAATTTGAAAATTATGAAATAACTTACAGACATGATATTATATTTTTACTGCAAAATATACAAATCAAGTTTTAATTATATGCGTTTACAAAAACTACTATACTTATCTTAAATCTATAGAGAGCCCGGAGTTCCGAGTGCTGCACATATCTTCCGTGAAATACTATTTCCTCGATAGCCAATTACTTATAATCTGCTTATTATTAACTAACCTGTAAAAATCTTATAATTTTAAAAATTAAGAGCTATTTTTATAAATACCACTTGTCGATGAATACGAATATCCCATTTATTTGCTATGCAATTCAGACAAATGTTATGAAACTATATAATAAAAATGAATTGCTGTTCATTTGTAAGCGCATCACTTGAGAACGGCTGGACCAATATGGCTATTTTTTGTTTTAAAATGTTCGTAATAGTCCGAACTAGGTTTTTATGCAAAGAAAAATTTCCCGAAAAAGTTTCAAATTTGGAAAAAACTAATAGCCTCTTTTGTATGGACTCAAGACCGTAGCGCAAAAAAACAGCTGTTCGTATAAAAAGCTTAGCAACACTTCATGTTTGTTTACATTCATTAGCGTAGCAACTTTACTTATCAGTATATTATTCTTCAAAACCAACAGCTTTTTTAGGTTAGATTGACCCACTTAGCTAACAAAAACAAAAATCTATTAATGCTTACTATGTTTTTTTTTAAATTTAATTCAAACATTGGTTGTTACATATTATATATAAAACAGCTGTTGAATAAAAAACTGAACATATTTTTAGGTTAGGCCTACAATGAACCAAAACACGTTTATTTGCAACCAATTGGGCTAATTTAAAATCAGTTTTTTTTACAATCCTTCACAACTGTCAATTTTTTTTTTTTAGATTTGGTAAAAGCAAACAAAAGGTTTACTGAATTATCTATAGGCCTAAAGGTTTACAAAATCTAAATATAAATTTGTGTAGTATATTCTTAAGTGGCATAAAAATTATTTTGCAATTCGATCACTTAAATCAATGTAATGAAATGGAATAACTTTACTACCCTCTAAATCAAATCACGCAATAGCGAAGCATTGCTGGGCTGGGTCCACTAGTAATTAATGGAAACTACATATCCATCACATCTAACTGTTCTTCACAGGTATACGATCCGTTGACCCGAAGGACCATTCTGACTTGGTTTTTGTTTAATTGTGTTGTTTTATTTTATGTTAACACTTTCCTATTCAAGTACAGTAAAACTAATAAGGTATAAATTAATCAATTACAGTTATTATGGCGTAGCACATTATCATAATTTGTGTTCTACTCAGTTTTTATGTATAGCCTACATTACGTTAAAATTTCTCATAAGACGGATGTTTCCTAAAGCATTAACAATAGTGGGCATTTTACTGCTTAAATGTTTTACCTTTCTACCTTGTTTTTTTTTTTTTTTTTTTTTTTTTATTGAGTTGTTTTAATTTTATGTGAACATTTTCCTATTGGAGTACAGTAAAACTAATAAGGTGTATTCATCAATTATAGTTAACGTGACGTAGTACATTCCCATAATTTGTAATCTACTTGGTTTTATATGTATACATTACATTAAGATTTCTCTTAACACGGATGTTTCTTAAACATTAGAAATAGTGGGCATTTTATTGCTTAATATTGTGGACTCTATGTTTAAAATAATCACAATCATGTAATTTTAGCTTTAATATTTTTATGAAAAGAAATATAACAAACATTCAAGCATATTATAGGCCTATATATTTTTTTTAATTCCTAATACAATTAGAAAAGTATGTTAAAAATAAAACTTTTGCGAAAGTAAACAAAAAATATCAAATGAAGATCTTAAAAAAAACAAAAACAAATGAAATCATACTTAACGCGACGTAATAAAAAAACTACCTTCCTCCAGCACCCAGTTCTCTCGCTCTCAACCTCACGTGCAGCTTCAATATGTGCGCATGAGCACAACATCAAATTTCACGCAGCTGAAACTGTAAAGCACACACTTCCATACAAAGATATGTATCTTTTCATAAACTGGGGGAAGGGTACTGACATTAAGCGTAAGGATTATATATAGTGCAAGTATAGAGAAAGAATTAAAGGGAAAAAGGCTCATTATATTAAATGTTACCGATAATATCAAATGGTGTTAGGGGGTGCTGCATTTCCACAGTGCCTATTCGCGAATACAACTAAAACCGTAGTACAACTGTAATGAATCCGAAGTTTAGTGAAAAGAATGTTTCGCTAAAAAAACATCCTTCCAAACTGAACCTCTACTCTTATAATAAATAACAATGGAGATATAACATATTAAAAATGTGTTAAATACAAAATCCGCTGCTTCAGAGCCTAAAACTACTGTGCACAGTCATTATTTATATAATAATAAAGAACGTTTTAAACAAATTTTTTTTAATTTTTTACTTATAGGTACTTATATTTAAATAGAATTGTTAACAAATGTTCTTCTGTGGGACTAATTAGTGTTCTTTAATGTCCTAGTAAAGTAATAATAAGTCAGTTGAAATAGTAATTAACAGCGAAATAATAATCTAACTTGAATAAATGCCCTACACAATCTCAATATCATATTAATGAAACTTAACACGCATGATTTAATATCTTATGTTTGGTACTACTAACAGCCAACACAGCATTATATAGGTTATCCAGTAAAAGTCAAACGGATATCGAGAAAAATTAGGCTTTGTTGCTCTCTTCCAAACACTTTAGTTCAAGCAAGCACTCTGCCTTTCAATAGCCTTCAACACTTAGATTGTAACCGAGACCCAATCTCATGATGTACATTTGTCAATGATTTACAACAATTTAGAACAACTATTGTTTGCTTTTGTGGCCCATGAAGATCTTAGTTTCATTCCAACATTTTTAACCAAAGTAATTTCTAGTGAACTGTTAAATACTATTAGTTGTTAAATTATTGTTCATATCTTCAACAAAATGCTAACGTACTGTATGTTTTTTTACGCATAATGTATATTTTAGTAGAATAGTATGGGGTTTTTCTGAAGTCTAACCTTGCCTACAGGCATCCCACATAAAATTAATATAATATTATCATATTTTCACATACCTGATATTGTTTATTAGTATTGCATTATTCAGTATTGTATTAGATTTACTTCAACATAATATAATAATTAAGCCCACACATTTTAGGGTTTATAAAATAAGTTTTTAGTAAGTAACAAAACTTGAAATGTTGGTTTTCGAAATTTTAAAATAATATTTTTTTATCAAGGATGGGTTGCAATATAAAAAAACCCTGAACCAAACTAACTTAAATGCCTAATAACAGTATTTTTTGAATGTAAATTACCAACACTTCTTATTTTTATAAAAATATTTCAACAAGTAGATTACTCAAATAGTAGTATTATAAAGTTTTCCTGATGGGCTTTTCTTAGTGGCTTATAATTAAATAACTTTCACAAAACAAAGTTCAACCAAAACCATTATTTGATGGCATTGAAAAATATGAATACTGTACTAATAAAAATATTTCAAAACAGAAGTCGGTATGGATAAATTATTGTTCTGCACATTATTAAACATATTTTAATCAAAATAAACAACTTTCAAAAAATACAATTTTAAGAATAAAAATAATGGTACTCTATGAATAATAACAAATTAAGACATCATTCAAATGACATACATAGTAAATAATAATGACTGGTTTTGAAGGGAGTTGTGCTAAAAGACTTGACTGGGTAGCATTACCGGGTAATGGCTCGGACTAAAGTAGGCCTATATTCAAAGCCGGCTATTGGCGATGGCTTTTCGCCATTTAAGATATTTTTGATGAGAAAAATATCTTACCTAATCCTATGAAGTCCTATTTCAGCAAAATTAAATAATATTAAAAATATCAAACAACAGAGCGTCACTAGTAAAGTTCTACAAATTATTTCCATTGTTTATTACCCACAATAATATAAAGGGTCACTCCAAGGCTTTTCCCGGCCAGTATAGTTGCCTCAAAACGTAGAGAGACACCCCTCAGGTAGAAGGACCGTCCTAATAACCTATTAACAAACAATGCCTTTGTTAAAAGCGGTCAACCGGGGGGACTGCCGGCATTGACTAATATTCCAAGAAATTCTGTGTTACACTATAATTTGCAAACAA